>JAOALB010000030.1:0-252929 GCA_025331125.1 Mycogone perniciosa
GTGTGTTCTCCACCGAGAGGCATGTATCCCCTCCAGGCAACGCCTCCGTTAGCAACGTCAAGTGCCATTTTCGTATCTCAAGACGTCGCGGCGCATATGCGGGAGAGTATCATCGGGAAATCGATTCCGCCCATGCAGTGGCATACCCGAGAGGGGGTGATGATCATCATGTTCAGGTCCGATATAGAGACCTTCTTTCCAATCACAATGACCATGAGTGTGTTCTCCACCGAGAGGCATGTATCCCCTCCAGGCAACGCCTCCGTTAGCAACGTCAAGTGCCATTTTCGTATCGATCGGCAGGTTGAAAAACTGTTTAGCTGAGTCCAAGAGTGCCATTTGTTGATCCGGAGCCACGGGCGGGCTGCGTATGAGGAAGAAGCCCCATAGCGAAGCCGCATCGTAAATAGCTTTAATGACCTCCTGAGCCTCAGCCGACGTGGGATCGGCGAGGTAAGGAGCCAAGTTGATTTCTGGGATTGTTTCGGCCATGCTGAAGGATATGGTTTTCAACGCTGCCTCCGGCCGACGGGTTGTAGTTGCGGGGTTCCATCACGCGATTATAGATGTCGTCAAATGATAACTCGAGGTTGCACGACTCGTGAGGGGTTCCAAACAGCTGCTTTGATAGGTCGCTCGATACAGCTGATGTAGATCATGAGTAGTAAGGTTTCATATGGCGTCTGATACGTCAAATAATCCTGCCACTGACAGCCACGACACCTTGATCTTATTGGATAATGAGATTCGACCTTGTTTAAAGATCGTCCCTAAATTACGGACCGAGAGTTCTTTTATATATCAAATACCTCTAATTCGTCTATTCACCTCAAGAAGTAGCTATTTACTAAATTATCACAAGAAGAAAGTGATAGAGTCTGGAGAGCTAGAGGCACCAAATAGGCACACAGGCGGTGACTGTATTGATATTTGCCTTTCATCCTGGGAGGAAAGGACTCCTATTATAGCCCCTATGCTCCGAAAGTTGGCTTCCTTCCTCCGTAGCCGTCCGTTTGCCATCAACACACCCTAGCATATCTACTCTTCCGCCAATATTAACACATCCACGCTTAATCTCTCGATACATACCCCAGGACTTTATAAATCACCTTTACACTAATAAGGGTAATCACATTTGAAGGCCAAACCATTGGCCCACTGGATATTGACGATGAAATCAACCCTGAGTAAAAAAGCCCACAAAACTAGCCAAGGACCATGATTTCAGGATCTATTTCTTCTGAATATTGTTGAACCACATCAGCATGAATGCGGCCAACGCCACGGCGGTACCAAACCCCGTTTTCACACTCGACAAGCATGACATTACACAAGTGTGGTCTCTGAGGTCGATCCTGCGAGGTGGGCATCTCATACTTGGGGTGGAAGAACAGGGCGCGTTCATTTATTTCGTCAGTTCGTGAAGGATGAGCATAGGATAGCACCAGAAATTGGTGAGCCGGTTGCCAGGTACTTTTGTGGTTGTCTGCCCAATCGCGATCTGCCGAAGGAAGCATTCCGCATCGATCCCCTTTACCATCAAGGAGGATGAAGCAAGGTACTGTCTGCCGCCCCTTCACCCATTGTGTGATATTCATTTCTGTGTTTAGGACATAAAGCTCGAGACGTAAGCCCCAGAAGATGAGTTGTGTTGGGCTGAGCTTGTGGGCGTGCGATAAAAGGACATCGTGGCTGAACGTGGTTGCAGGAGAGACAAGCTCCTCGTAGGTTTTATTGTTTCCAAGACGAGTCAGAGTTCCCTGGTGTACTCTCCACCACTGCACCGTGGGCTTCAGGGTATCACAGTCCCCCATGTGGTTTGAATCCTTCCCGTATTTCACACTCCCCTCCCAACCAGCCCAGGACCAGGTGGGGAGATCCACCTTTGAGTCGCCCTCCATTGCTGATTCCCTGCGTTTTAGCCGGCTGGTTGGGTACCACAAGATGGCTTGATCAAAAATATGCACTGGTAGTCCGAAGAGGAAGTCTTGTGGAAAATAAGGGGCTACAGCCGTCATAATGCCTTTGAAGGCGTTCAAGACGTCCTCCTTGTAAGTGAAGATCCTCGGAGTGAAGTTACTGACAAGTTGCGAGTACTCTAGGAAGGTGTTTTCCGCCGAGGTGTTCCGCAGGAACTCATCGCTCTGGATGTAGTCCAACGGTCCACGCTGAGCCTCGGGCTTGGCTGGATGTGTCATACAGGACCAGCACCACTCGGCCTGCACATCTTCGCTCCTCGAATCGCTTGCACAACGAAAGTAAATCTGGTAGTCGGAAAAGATCAAACAACGTTTAGAAAGAATGCCTTCCTGGAAGGTCCACCCCCGCGTTGACCATACACTGTGCTTGAGTGCTGTGTGGTAGTCTGGTAAGGCCGTCACAAGCCCAGCGCCGTACACCTTAGCTGTGACCTGTCTCTTAAATCTTGGTGTTCCGTTGATGCCAGGAATTCCGTAGTCTTGGGAAGGGGGCTTGGCAGTAGCAACAACCAAGGTGAGAAACGAGTGTCCATATACTCGGTCCATGGCATTTATCAGCGCAACTTTCTCCAAGTTGTCGTCCTGTGTTATGCACAAAGAATCGACCCACAGGTACCTTTCTCCCAAGTCACGGACTACGTCAATCGCGTCCCGGATGACCCTCGGCAGCTCGTGGCGTCTACCGCGAAGCGCACCATTACGATGAAGCTCATTGGAATTGTTTCTGACGAGACGCAGCGCATGAAGGTGTGGCCACACGTAACTTAGAGTGACATATCTGTTGCTCGAAGGGATCATGGTAAGACATTCGCGTTCCGTGTCTATTACTCGCAGCTTGTCCACAGCCTGGCCCCTGGCACTCAATGCTCTTTCGTCGCATCTATGAGTTGAACAACACTCAAAGATCCACAATCGTGCAATATGCAAGCCTGCTGCCGTGGAGTCAACAGCCCGTCCGCGGAAGATCGGTGACATCTTCAGAGAGGGAGCATAATCCGCCAAGAGTCGAAGGCGTACAGTAGCATGAACTTGGCGAGTGACTCCGTCAGTTAGTATTCCGCGTATTTCATATGTTCTATAGCATCTCTCGGATGGAAATGGGGCAATTGCCGGAATGACTTCGAGCACAACGAAAGATGAGGCGTCTTGGCCACTGGTCTTCAACTGCGATAGACTGGGCTCGGCTTCAAAGGCGCTGGTGAGTAGACGACACAGATTGCAGCTTGAGCAGTCTGCCATATCCTTGAACCACCAGGGTTGCGGGATATTCGTATAGGCGCCAGAAACCAAGCTTTGAACCTCGACATCCTCGCATACCGTGCAAACATCAGTACCTGGAATTGGCTTGTGGGAAGCTTTCCCTTGACCAGCAGGCACGTCGTAAAGCTGATATTCTGCCGCCTCCGTGTCCAAAAGCAGCCTCCCATCAGAGGACTCGGATATTGTAGCCGACATAAGATATATGGGCTTTTCGACAAATTCAATTTCGGTACCGACGGCAGAGGTTATCGGTGGAACACTCCCCAGATATTCTCTCACCCCACAGGAGCGTTCTACAACCTCAAGCACATATTTCTTGCCCATAGCGCATGCGTTGCTTGAAACAGAACGAGCCGAGGTCTAAACTGGTACAATTGAAGAAGGGGAATAGGCCAGCGACGGATGCAAGAAGTTAAACGGAAATTCTCGCCAGAAATGAACTGGTAAAAGCAGCTAGAAGGTGTCTTGAAAGGCGAATAGCAATATTTGCCCTACGGACGGGGACGAGAATGGTGTTACGCAGTCCCAGTCCGTATTTTTATGTTTGACTTGGAATGATATGAAAGACGAAGAAATGCTTTGGCCAAGCATGGATATGACAATATTATGCAGTTTATTTATATACCAGTAGTCTGCGTACATAACTCTGCATGGGACTCTACGTAAGGCTCTGCATAAGGCATCCTCTCTGGATTTCCATCAGGCTATGCTGCGGGGTATCACTGCAAGGCAAAACGCAAGGCATGAATGATGTCTGCAATATATATGTCCAGTTGCCCTCTGTAAAATCTTGGGCTTTTGTTCTTTCATGGCACTGCGTCTCGTGTATCCCATTTAATCCGAGCAGCTGCGTGTCTGGCGGTCCTCTTCGGCCACGCGGTGCGTTTGTCAGAGTGCTTCTTTTGCATAGGTAGTGTGGAACAGCCTGGAAAATGCCTATCACAGTCAACATTGTCGATCATCCTGCAACAAAGTGGAGAAAACCGCGGGTTTCCTCTCCTGAAGAGCTTCTCAAACAGGCCTGCCCAAGAGAACACGGCCAATGCCAGAAAGTGGTCCAAACCTCATTCACCCGCAGTCAGCTCCGCGAAGGCGGCGTCACGGCATTTAAGAACGGCTTCGTGCTTGCGGCGTTCCATGCTTATAGCAGCCACCACCACCTAAGACTGCGCCCCGAGGATGTGTGGTTCGCTATCCTCACGCAGCTTAGTTTCTTCATAAATGCTCATGCAGAAGAACTCCGTGCCTTCTTTGTCCCGCACCGGGGCAAAAAGGAGTTGGAAGTTGTTCATCATGTTGCCGACTTCAGGTTCATTGCAAAACAGATGTCATTGATGATTGCGAAGAATGTCAATGATCCGCAGCTCCGGGAATGGGTCATGCCTTCTTTCACAACAACCACAGATTGTGACAGGGTGGTCGGGTCCGTACTTTTCATGGGTGCCATGCAGAAATATTTCTCTTACGGGGTCAGGGTCCAATGTGGACTTCCGTCCATTACCCTTCTAGGAGAAGTTGATGACTGGAGGGACATTCTGGGGAGACTCGACAAAATCGACCAGTTCGGCGATGAGCCTGCTCTATTTGCAAAGATGCTCCGTCCAGTCTTGCGCCGCATGGTCCTTACCTTTGAGGATCCAACGAGCGCAGAGGTCACTCATTTCTGGAACACTATTGTAGACAGAGGGTTGTTGGGGAGTGGCTCACCCAGTATTTCAGGTTGGCTGGCAGCGTTTTGTTTCTGGGATGAAAGCGGCAAGGCGAATCAACTGTTGGAGGAAAACTCCCTGCTGGAGAATGTCTGCTATCCCACGGTGGATGAGAGTGATGTGCCTACAGGCTTCGCTTCGGTTCCCCTCAAAGTGGACGACGACGGCGATGAGTACGAGGCTACTATGGTGGCAGGCTCGGTAGGAATTCTCTCCATTGTATCTGACAGACCTTTGGTATCAGAACAAGATGGTGATAGTTCGGGTCTGTCGAGCAGTCCGCTTGGATCTCGCGTGCAGCAACAGACACCAGATGATGTGACCACCTCCGGAGAGCTGGAGTGCCCAGAGCTAGAGATCCGTGATACAGTGCAGCCATTGTCGGGTTGGTGGATGTATGAGAATGAAACAGAGACGAAGGATGTGATTTAAAGATGGTTGATTAGGGCAACAGGTTGTGATCTGTATAGAAGCTCGATTTCGAGGCTCTCCCGCACTGTGTACCGCACCGTCATGCAACGCATTGAACGCTGCTAATAGTAGTAAGATAAAATGGCTTTTAATAAATTTTTATTAGCGCTACAGCATAAATGTCTATTAGAAATATAAGGACACTACTTCGTAAACCGTTCAACTATAAAAAAGAGAATATGTATAATTTATTTTATTTTTATATTTTATTAAAGTTCTAGAGACAGTGTGCACTGCCTCCTCCACATTGACCCAAATACACACAGTGCAACCGGGAGAGGCATCTCCGAGGTATTCCCGGTCATTTGAGCTAATTTCTCAGGCCTCCTCCACCTTTGAACACATACATACCCTTGTCGTCTTTTGAACTTGAACCTACCAATCCGACTCGCCTCTCCCTCTCCCTGCAAGCGCCTAGCAATGGATCTTTACTTGCAGTACGAAGTGCACTGCTGCAAAGAACAGAGCCAACCAAGCCTTGCCAGCACTTCATGTGGAGTCCAGTGACGCAAGCTCTCGACGCGTGTCTTATGCGCCCAAAGAATAGATGGGCCTTTTGATCCGAACACTCAACAGCCAAAGCTCCTCTTGTGTATGACCATGGACGACCAATGCCAGCAGGACCTTCCGGGGCGCGACCTGTCCGAGCATCAAGGTATGATGAGTCCTCCTTCCATGAAGCGCAAAAGAGAGCCACGACTGACTGCTGAAGATATTCTTCAGGCAAGTGCTGAAACGCGTCGCAAACGTCGCCGACTGACGGCCGAAGACACTCCCGACCCATCACGAATATATGCCATACCTGCCCCTATCGATGATGGTAGCGATTATGCTGGCGACGAGGACGTAGCCGACTACCGCAGTCTGACCGACCCGATCAACTTCTGGAGGGAACAGGGGCACTGGCCGCCTGAATACTTC
This sequence comes from Mycogone perniciosa, assembly GCA_025331125.1. NCBI lineage: Eukaryota > Fungi > Ascomycota > Sordariomycetes > Hypocreales > Hypocreaceae > Mycogone > Mycogone perniciosa. The sequence goes on from JAOALB010000030.1 coordinate 6,341, forward strand.
GAACCAGGCATGGAGCGCGTACTTGCGCAAAAACGACCTTCCTTCTCCCGGAAACGGTCCAACTCGGCAACATCTTCCACGCCAAGTGACCGGAAGCCACGAGAGGAAAAAAGCGCACAATATCGGGACTCACGTTACGACACTTTACTAGCAACGAAAGGCAGTTTCATGCTCAAGTCCGGCTTGGATGTGGATATCGATAGCGCAAGTAAATCGCTCTACAGAGAATTACTAGAAAAACAACAACCCGTCCCCGAGTATTCGATGTTTCGCGATGACATCTTCGAGTCAACATGTGCAAAGATCAACGCCAGGAATGAGGCTCGGGTTATTCAAGATATCTCACGACTAATTGTGCCGTCGGCCGAGACTCTCGCTACCTTTGGCGCGAAACACCTCGATATCCTCATAGAGAGTGTCAACGAAGGATGGAACAACTCAGTCCCCTTTATCGGTACGAGACCCCAGCCAGATTACTCTGTGGGGTTCCGACGAGAATCATTCACCAAGGACCAGCTCGCCAAACTGTCACCTTTTATTGGTGACTTCATCGCTGGCGACTTGTCCCTCTTCATGGCCACCTACTACATGCACTTTCCATTTCTCACCTGTGAGGTAAAGTGCGGTGCCGGAGCCCTCGACGTTGCCGATCGCCAGAATGCTCACAGCATGACCCTGGCTACACGTGCCATTGTGGAGCTCTTCCGTCTCGTTAGGCGCGAAAACGAACTCCATCGCCAGATTCTCGCTTTCTCGACATCTCATGACCACCGAACGGTACGAATTCACGGTCATTATCCGCTAATACAAGGGAAGGAGACCAAGTATTACCGGCATCTAATCAGAGAGTTTAGCTTTATTGAATTGGATGGGAGGGATAAATGGGCATCATACCGGTTCACCAAGAACGTATATGATGTGTGGATGCCAGAACACTTCAAGAGGATTTGCTCGGCCATTGACCAGTTGCCGTCTGAGTTTGATTGGGACAACCAGTCACCCTTCGGGCCGACCAGCCAGGTGGATGCCCACACAGCGTCTCTCCCCGTTCAGCAAGACAGTCAGTCCGACAACACTGGTCAGCATGCGATCCCTCTACGTGCGTCACCCACAGGGCAAGGGTCGGCTAAAAGGAGAAGAAGTCCAGTGAAGAAAACATCTGAACCAAATTCCGGCATTAACTAATGTCATCGAGCGACTGTCTGATGCGGTGTAACAATGAGACATGAATAGCACTCTCCTTTTAGTAAGCTAGGTGAAAAGAATTACAGTTATTACATTTTACAATAACCAAAATCTATCGTCCATATTACGATAACCAAAAGAATTAATAGTGAATATAGGAAGTAACAATAACCAGAGAAGTATGTACAAAGAAAAATATTTAAAAATCCAGGCGAAACCTAACGACATAAGCAATTATCCATTTACCAACTTAATAATGTGTTTCTCTCAGTAATATACTAGCTTCTCACAGCTTGGTTCTTCTTCTAGTTAATGTCAGAGATCTGATTGCAGAGAGCTAATGCAACTCCCTCGCAGGTAAAGAAGCTATTCCGCACAAGAGAAATCGTGAACCTATCGCAACACAGAAAGCAAGACAGAAACGTAAATCCGATCCATGTATTGACTGTAAAAAACCATTAAACCAACATACATTTTTCCTTCTCTGGAATTCTGCATCCTCTATTGTCCGATGAATTTGTTGCCAACCCTATCCATCGATAGTGACCAGGAGAGTTTAAAATAGGTGTGACAAGAACAGCCGTCCAGGGGAGGGAGCCCAAGGTGTACAAGAACAATGTAAATTTCCGCAATTTGTGATATTGCTCTGGTAGGATCTCCTCATCCACCTTGACCTCGTTTATTTCTTCTGGAATATCAAAGATTTAATCTCACAATTGGCGCTTCGATCTTTAGCCAACCACTTAACAGCTCCACGCAGGGATTCCCCCCCTTTAGCTGTAGGTGGTAGTCCAAGATGGTTGCGCATTGTCGCTCAAGTTTCTTTGCGTTCATATCTTGGATAGAGATGGGGCGGTCAATACTCATCCAGGACCATGTTGGTGCGCGATAGTTAGGAGGAATTCTCCAGTATCCTGCGCTCCGGTGTAGATCATCGATCAGATGGCTTTTCCACAACCCAACGATATAAACATGGTCGAAGAGGTTCTCGTATCTCTTGGCAATTCCGGAGAAAGCCGGTAACTTATCAGAGTCGTGGGTGAGATAGCGGAGACCATAGATTTTGACGAGTCTCGCCCAACCATCGAATCCGGAGAATAGCGAGCTAGTTATGTCTCCAGCAAAGAACCCAGAGTCGTTCTCTGAAACTGTGTGCAGTAAATCTCTGGGTTCGGCATATTCATCCTCGCTTTGGAAGCCCCATCCACACTCAAAGTAAATTTGGTCCTGTCCAAAATGCAGCGTTCGTCGTGCCAGGATCAGCTCCTGCAAAGTCCATCCCCGCTCACTCGCTGGATAGCCCCCCAAATCTCGTATTTTGCCACCCATTTCTTTCTGGGTTACGATGGTTGCAAACACCTGGTGCCTGGCACCAAGCTCATCACTATAGTCCAGCGGTGCAACTTTCTGACTTATCTGTCGGGCCGTAAGACACCCTTGAAAGGTGTCTTTGGCCCCCAGGGAAGAGATGTTTAGGTATGCATTTGCATATATGTGCGCCATGTTTTGGGCTTCTCGTTCCCAGTCCTTGAAATCGTCTTGAATGATACACAGTGCGTCAACCCAAAGATATTGTAAGCCAAGATGTTGGGCGACAACCACGGCATCCCGGATTGTCTTTGGGAGGGAGGTGGTCTTGATTCTACGGCGGTGGTCCTCGACAGATGCCGCTGTTGATTTCAGATTTCCTGACGTACCCCAGCAATAAGATAGTGTAGCTTATCTCCCTCGTTCACCAGTCGCATCTTTTAGTATTACCATGTCATCAACACGGCGTGACTGTGGATCTAGAACCCGAGTAGGTAGCACGACATTGGTAAAACGACAAGCCGTATGTGTTTTCTGGCACATATCAAACCATTCGAATGAACGATCAGGAAATTTATGCTGGAGAGCGAAATCGTCTAAAGGGAGGGAGGTTCTGTTAATAGCCGTTCGTATAGGAGAGCTGTTGGTTTGATAGGTAATTGGCTGCTGTTACGGATTCTACTCACCCTCATGTTCAAGAAATGCTATTTCACCCACAAAGAGAATGTCGTTGTTTTTGTTTGAATCAGTGTGAGTCACGAATCCTGGGGCGTCGTGATCTCGTCGGGCAAGCCAAAGCCGGAACGATTCAGGTAGGCCAAACGGTTTCTTGTTCGGATCATCAGCATCACTCGTGTACTCAAGCACTCAAGGAAAAAGCTGGTCAACACATGTGCTTATGAGAGCGCAGAGCTCACATTCCTGCGCAGATTTCGGCAGCTTGTCGAGCCCATCTTGATGCTTAAATCTGGGAGGATGACGGGCGTGACCAGCTATCCATGGGTATGAGGCTCATCTAAGACGATTTGTAATCACATGATCGGTATGGAAATCCAATTCGTCAGGTCCAGAGCTGCGCTTAAGACTGGGCAAGTCGTACAAAGGAACCGACTGGCAAAGTTGACATAGATGGGATTTTGAAGAGGGCTTCGAGCTGGAGGTTTTGGTCCTGCCAATGAGACATCATGCAACACAAGAGAAGGATTGCTGGATCAGTTTATAGCAGGTGATCCGAGCATGCGGGCTTTCTTCACGAGCGTCTGCATCACGGGATACTGACAAGGTGATGGTATTGACTTCAAAGCGTGGAGAAGAATTTTTTAGATGAAATGAATTGAATTAAGATTAAAATACAGTTCGTAATATGTGTGCAAACTGATGAGCTCCCAGTTGACGTGGGGAGCATCGCGGGTTGATGAATACATATCGGCCTACCTGTTGAGGTACTTAGATTACAGAGCGTAAGATAAGGTAATCTAATATAACCGTAATCTAATATAACCGTAATCTATGTATAATTTAAGTATATTTATATATATTTCCTTTATATATAAAGCTAAATAAATTACCATTATTTTACTTATTTAAATAGTCGTTAACAAATTGCATTTACTAAAACTACCTATTTTACAGCATTGGATTTATATTACCCTATTTAGTGTTTATCCCTAACCTTTCTATTAATATAAACCCATACGCCTTGGTTTATCCCTTAAGAATCAACCCGGATCGTTATATCTAGCTATTATAATATTATTCTTAATTTATAAATGTGGCTGTTATTGTAAGCTAGTTGGAAATTAAGGAATATATATTGGAATGAAGGAATGTTTTATAATATAAAATGTACTACGAAGTATAATGTGGAACTATCTGTTTCTAAGGTTGATACATTTAGGCAAAAGTGCAGTATATTGTATGTATTGGGCATTGAAAGGCTTCTCTTACCTGTCTAGTCGCCTTGCAACAAGATGGCTGACAAGGCAACCCAAAATTCCACAAAGCAGCCAATGCGATATGTTTTGTTTGTCTCTGTGGCCCCATATCACTTATTGTTATTGGCTGAAACCAATGAACCACTATCGCTTGGCCACAAAGCATCCCCATTGCAACTGCTGCCCGACTTTCATCTTCTATATATAGAAAATCACCATATATCAAGAGTGTCAGATTTAGAGATTAAGCGTAACAGTCATCTCTCAATTGAAGCTAACTAGAACCCAAGATATTGGATGCCCGTAAGGCGCCCTTTTCAGAACATAGGAAATATATATTGTGGACGGAGTCATGTGATAGAACACGTGTTATCCAGACCTTGGAAATGTGACAAAGACTGTATCCCTAGCCCACTAAGCGGTTTGCTGTATTATCTCCCCTCCCCCTCTTTCTCTCTAAAAAAGGAGCTTGTTATCCAGCGACCAGTTTACCTACGCTTCTGCCTTCGACCAATTTTGAACAATGTCGGCCCGTGAAAGCCAGAATCTCTTCTGAGCAGCAGAGGAGGGGGATCTCAGCTATTTTCAGATATTGCGGAACGGTGAAGATATCGATTCTCACAAAACCTGGCAGCGTCAGACGCCATTATCAATCGCTGCAGAAAATGGACACAAGGATATAGTGGAGCTGTTGCCTACACGGGATAATGTCGACCTGAATGCAAAAGACAGACAAGGTCAGACGCCGTTATTATGGGCTGCATTGAGAGGGCATAAGGAAGTGGTGGAACTGCTGCTTGCAAGGGATACTATCAACCTAAATGCAACAGATAATTATAGCCAGATGCTGTTTTTATGCGCTGCAGTGGGAGGGCACATGGAAATGGTGGAACTGCTGGTAGAGAAGGCATGCCTTGGTCGAACTCCACTATCATGGACCGCAGAGAATGGCTATGTGCATATAGTGAGGCGAATATTAATAAACGATGGTCCTGATCCAAACTCCAAGGATAGCGATGGTCGGACGCCACTTTCGCGAGCTGCAGAGAACGGACACAAAGCAGTGATGGAGTTGTTATTGTAAACCGTCGTACCAGACCAGCAAAAGTGAAGTGTACACCTCAGCAATTGTAGCTGATAGTGCGAGTTATATTGCAGTTGACAGTTATTAGGACAGAATGGCACTAATCTAAATTTCAAGGATAGCGATGGCAAAAAGCCGCTCTGGTGGACTGCAATGAATGGGCACGAAGCAGTGGTGAAGCAACTCACATCCAATGACACCATCACATTGCTTCTTCTGACGCTGGAGGGGGCCAAGCCGCGATACTGTTGCTCTTACGCGCTAACCCGAGGTTCAACCAGAGGGATGATAACGGCCAAACACCCTTACATGTGGCGGTGTCCTTGGGATATATAGACATAGCAAGAGCTCTTATCTGGTCTGGGGCAGAGATCAATCCTGAGGATAATGACGGCATAACGCCGCTCCGACTGGCAATACGGCAGAAGCATGACGATTTCATTCAGGAACTACTCAGACGCAAGGCACACACAAGAGGCACCATGGCGAAGGAATGGCGCGACGCATACGGGAAAGGAAGCAAAGACATCATTCTGCTATCTAAAGCAATCGAAGGAGAGAAATATCTGGATTTTCCTACCACTTTTCTAACTACCGAAGCATTGGCGCAGCCCTCTACGAAAATTAGGAGACGTTTCTAGTAAGTGAGCCTTCTTGTTTATCAAGTGGTTTATTAGCGTTCTCAAGCTCCCTCATGGAGGAGGACATGGATGGCTCACTATGGTCAAAAACCAATCATGACCTCCCCAAAAGGGCGACCTGAAGCGAATAAATTGCATATAAGCATCCCGAAGAACACTAACGACAGTGTCTTGGATGTTTCTGTCTCTCTGTGGTTGTCTGTTGAGCAGTACTGAAATAATAAATCTTTAAGCATTCTTTACGGTAGCATCTGCAGAATAGTATGGAAGATAGTACGACCGGCGAGCCCAAGTAACCCCATGGTCTTCGACAGCTTGTTTCAGTACATTGCCGTGTATTTATGTGCCAGACGATGGTATGGGGCTTATTCAAGCAATTCATCAACCACATCCACGAAAAATGCTTGCGACTATGTCAGCAACTTGATGATTATCTATCTAATAGGGTGAGTTGCGGTTGTCTGTCTTATGTTACTCTTCCACATTTGGTGACAGCATACAGTATCTTGGTCAACTGAAGTTCAAAGGAACAACCCCCGATATGATAGATGTTCTCGAAAATGAGGCGCGGAAGCTGGCTGAGCCTCGCGGCATCTGGGCAAACCATGCCCGTGAGGCTGACGACTTTGTGGTGAAATACTGTCGACAATTCAATGCAAATCGGATTCCAAAAAGCTTAAGAGAGCTTCTGACGGATGAAGTTGAACTCGGAGTAACCAAAAGGATCGGACAACTAGATCAAACTATCAGGAATCTCCTCCAGATTGTGAGTTTGATACCTCAAAAATCCCAAGTCAACACTAGTGATGTGACTTCTGCAGAATTCTGCGAAACCGAACATGCGAGACCCGCGGCTGTGCTTGCAAAAACTGCGCTAGACATGGCTCCCGTGACTATAAGCAACAACGACATTCATACCCTTCTGTCTGAATGCGAAAGGATGTTTGGAACACAAATGGAGTCGCGTCCGCGAAATCTTTCGCTAGAAAAAGGTGATACAGTTCCTGCTCTTTTATATTATGCCAATAGACATAAGTCACATTTCATAGGGAACAAAATCTCCGAGCCTGACAGCCGCGAACCTGCATATAATACTATCGTGCCGAACTTAACAACTGATCTCCAGCATCGGCGGTGGACACGTGGTAGGTAAGGGAAGACGATTAACAATGACCCCGAGTTGCTAAATCCCATCCAAAGGAAACTCGTTTTAACCCTCAGCAGTCAGTACGACTTCTTGCGCTTAGGCAATGTGCATCAACAATTTGACCAAACCATCCAAGTCAAGGTCTACTAGGCGCCAACCTGGGTAGCTATTGGGGACCTCCTGTTACATCAACGATGAGTCACTGACCCTGACAGCCTCAAACCTGCTGCATGTACTCTCCGGACCGTTATGGCCGGTAGAAACCCCACTCCATGACCCACCTCGGCGGTCGTTCAGGCAAAAGAGTCGGACATCCCGGAAGTCACCTAACAAAGGAGCTGGGTCGCCACGGCGCTTGCATATATGGTAGGCAGTCAGAGCATAGCCTGTAATCTAAATAACAATTGCCTCATCTCCAACCATTGATCTAGTCCATATCCATTCGCTCATGCATAGGATATATCAATGTGTTGGTTGTGTTTGAGGAAATGTAGTGGAGTGGAATCAGCGGAAGTCCATGCCATACTAGTAGTTAATGGCCAACTAATTTCACAATTGCGTGGCTAGGCTCGATTCTAAGACAGATGACAAGGGAGAAATCAGCTTTTGGTTTCCATTCCCGCAAATTGTGGATGCAACAAACATCCTCCGAACGTCTTTGACATTTTCCCCCAACATACGCTTCACACCACCAGCCCCCTGCATGAGCATTCGCGCGGATCTATACCTTATGGGGCTAGCTTGTCACGGCATTATTCTACACCTTGAGGCGAACCCTCGCTTGGAGTACTCCGTACGGAGTACACCCACCCATTTGCGGGCCCCATAGGCGAGCTAAGCATAGCTTCTCATGCTCGGGAGCTTCTCATGCAAACGCCATCCCCGCTACGACTACCCTCTCCCTTATCGACGCCCCAGGTGGAGAATCTTTCGAGAATAAGTCAGTTAAGAGGGACACTGAAAAAAATGCCAAGGAGGTTCTAGCTAGGTCATGCATGAGGAAGCTGGGTCTGGATAGCGGAAATGATAGTCGGGTAAGCCGCCGGCGGATCAAGTGACTACAGTTAGGCATAGAGTCTGGAGAGTGGGATATTTTAATAGAATTCACAATAAAATTCTGAGTGGGAAACCTATTAGCAAACAAGGCGAGGGGAACGTGGAGCAAATGCTTGCTGAATACTCCGTACACAACGCTAATAGTAACCTAGACTAACCGTAAAGTCTCAAATCATCATTATGTCAAAACCGGCGCGCTCCATTTTTCAATATCTCAAAAAAAAAATCAATCCCTTCTTATTACTTAACCAAGCGGCTCAGTAACCCTGGAAAGTAGCAACGCTAAGAGATGTCTGTTGCACTTAATCCTTCGGGATTTCACGGTAGGGCAAATGAGATAATTTCCCTGGCTGGTATGTCAATCAATCGAATATGCATGTTGGTGATATCCAACTCACTAGCTAGTAGGATGTCAGCATTGACCCATTCTGGCAAAAAATAGACTACGAGTAGTCACATAGCACATGCGGAGAGTGGTGCGGCAACCAGGTCCACCAAACTACCGCAGGGCAGGCAAAGCCGCCAAAGCTGCGGTCAAGCATGTATTATTATGATGGTTCCCCATATGTGTGGGAGGTGTGGAGCGTATATGCAGCCTTACTATATGAAGGTTAGACAGATCGGCCGTCGAAGGTGTCAGAGCGAAGAACGCCATTCCCCACCACCCAATTCATCTCAAGTACCCGTTGGCTAGTTCGTCGACGACTTCTTCTGAAAGACTGGGGGTTGTTGGCATCCTGTGATAACGTCAAGTTCGAGTTTGCGGAGGGAGCTGGCAAAATTGGACATTCTGCCATCCTTGCACTATGGCAGCCGGGACGTCTCGAGGTATAGTGAAGATGTATTAATTTTCTGCCTACTTGGGAGGTATGTATAGACCTTATAGAACCCATCACAGTTGGCCGCAAGACCGGGCACGGTGGGGACATTGCTCGGGGCTGTGGTGGTGGTTGAGGTCTGGAACGTAGTTCTTGGGGGAAGCGTGGTCGTAGGCTCCGGATCGTCAGTGACGGTGCCGATGACGCAGTACAGCTTGCCCGTGTCAAAGCCAGGACAGACGATGCCAGGGTTTTTCTTCTTCAGATCGTCGACAGACAGTCCCCAGCTACTCGTGAAGCTGTCTATCAATCACAGATCAACAGTATGAGGGCTCATTGACGAATGCATAAAATGATAGAATTCGACACTCTTACTGATCCCAAGTTAAGTAGGAAAAGCGGCTGCTTAAATACATGAAAACTTGCTAACTAATTGATCATAACCATCCGGATCTAGGAAATCTAGGAAATCTGACTGTCATGATATCGTCATTAACTTACGGATCTGGCTGTTATTGCAAGCTAGTTGGGAATCAAGGAATATGCGTTGGAATAAAGGAATGTGTCATGTTGTAGAATGTGCCGTGATGTGGAATAATCCGTTACTGAGGTTGACATACCCCCCCAGGTTAAACGATATTCAGACTGTTAATAAGAACAGCGAAGTGACGGTTGTTGAATTGCTTGTTAGAAGGAATAATAGAATGATAACTGTTTGAAGATCTGGATTAGTCTGTATCTAAGTCTTCCTGGGCCTCAAAAACGCTGCATATATCAATAAGACCCAATTATTCGATAAAGCGTTTAAATTTCTGATCTGGAAAAACTTTAGTCAATCCATCAGCAATCATTTGATCAGTCAGAGTATATACCACTTCATATAATCCTTATTAATAGGCTTAACAAGCCCAGCAGCTATACACGTCAATGTACTTAAGCTGAGTCTTCAGCCAGGGCTTATCTGGCTTAAATAGCCTAATAGTCTAGTAATTATCACATTCTATAATCAATTAGTCATCCAATTAAAGCGTTATCTAGTCTATTAGCCGTTGCATTGCGATAGCTTCTTTTACTGTATAGTTAAAGGCAAAAAGCTCGGCTTCGGTTAATAAAGTTATAACCGTTAGTTGCTTGCTAGCTTTCCAGCTAATTGGTCCGCCAAACAGGATTATAATATATCCTTGTAATGACTTCCTGGTCTGGGGATTATCTGCGAAAGCAGCGTCAGAAGCAATTTAAAAGTCTTAAATACTAAGTCCTTGTTCTTCGCTTAATTGTGCGAGGTTGAGGTTGCCGTTAAATTCGATAGCAAGATATTGTATTGCCTAAAGGTATTCCAGCAGTCTATTAACGAGACTAATATACTGGTCTAACAGATTAAGTAAAAACTTAGCCAGCTTAGCTGTCGGCTTGGCTATATCAGGTTATATAATAACTGCAGTATAGTTAACTGATCCTATCTTCTACTAATACAGAAAGACTATTCCTTTCAGAGCTTAGTCTTCTCTTTTCTTTAAATCGTTTAGCGGGAACAGGTTGCCTTTAAAGTATTCTTTTCCTTTAAGATAGAATCGATTAACGATTTTCTTGATATATTCGTTTTAACAGAGCTATAGCTTTTAAGCTGCCCTGTTACGCAAAATCCAAATTCCTAGGAACCACTTAAGTTCCCCTAAGTTATTCATTTCATATTATAACTTTAATTGTTTAATAAAGATCTCGGCGTCGGCAGCGTACTTAGGTCTGTATAAAAGAACAATATCGTCAACAAAAAAGAAAACAGTTAGCCAGTTATTATTAAAGAGGCAGGGTTTTTCTGTAGATTATTGTAATCTTAGCCGTTTAAACGCAGCTGTAAAATCCTTTTGCCACAAAAGTAGTAATCTCTATAGTCTATATAAAGCTCTAAGCAGCTTTAATACCCATCCTTTACGTTTAAAGCCATCTGGAAACTGTATAAATACATCCTCATCAAGGGAGCTATTCGTAAATGCATTAACGGCGTCTAGCTATCTTATATCCAGGTCGAATTTAGCGGTAATAGCCATCAGCATTCAGAAAGATCTTCCGGCTAATGTAGCAGCGAATATTTCTTCCGATCCGACTTATTAAAGATCTCCTCAAACACAGACTCTAGCCTTAAATTTCATCAGGAAGCCATACTTATTAAATTTATATTTATATACCCAAGTCAGAGGAAGGACTTGGCCGTTAACCTGATCTTTCTGTATCGGCTTGGTTATACCACAAGCCTAGAGCTAGTTCCATTTAATCTTCATAGCCTCGTAAAACTGGCTCTTATATTTATAACCAATTAATTCGCGGTAATTCCTTAGCTCAGGAAGGAGACTTTATTAATAAAGTCGTTATTCGCGGCCGATAAAGAAGCTAGCTTTATACTAGGCAAAGCTATCTTATAGACACTTAACGCTAAAGGTGGAATTTGTTGCTTATTGTATTAGTCTTCGAATTCGGGTCGATTGTCGAGGCGGCTGTGGAACCTAAGGCATCGTTTCTTCCTAAGCTTCTTCCTTAATCGTTAGATTTTAAAGTTTCCCAGCTAAAGCGTTCTATTCCTCGATTCCTTAATACATTAGATTCGCGAATTCGATGCTTTCTTTGTATACGATGCGTTCGTCGGGTTCGGGCGTTGGATATAGTCCTCGTTACGGCTTTTCGGTATCTTCAGCAGCTTCAGGTTCAGTCGGATCATCCAGTTAATCCGTGGAATCGTTATTGGAATTATCTTGTATAGGTTCTTCAGTCGGTTCGTCAGACGGTTCATCGCCTAATCTTCCACCTACCCAAATTGTTAATCGGATATCCTCTTCTTCGTCAGACTCAGAGTCTGTATCAATATAACCCGGAAAAAAAAGACAAGACAGTTCTACAGCTTATAGTGGCTCTTCCTAATAATCGGCAGGATTATAGAAGATTTCCTCGTTAAAAGTCACATCTCTAACTCTTTAAACTTTATTTCTTTTAGGGATCCAGATCTTAAAGATATTCGTAAAACTATATCCAACTAAGTAGCCGACTTCAGTATACAGTCTAATCTTCAGATTCCTTCATTATATGCCTTATAGTGCTTCTACTGTCAGTAGATAGGCTCTGCAACTAAATGCCTTAAGATATATAATATCGGGCTGCTGTTTAAAATAGCCCGAGTCCTTATTATTATTCTAAAGCCATTAATAAAGATATTAAAAAGGCGTTGCCCAGTTTATAGCCTGTTAGGGCGATCTGTTATGCAAATAGACTGCAGTTTCCCACACTTCTGGCTATAGGTCCTCTAGTAGATTAGCATCAATTCTCATCGTTTAGGACTAGGTCTCAATTACCCCCCCAGATCGTTCAATCAGGCTATTCTAGGCTGATATGTATAGGGCTATAGGTTTATCTTTAATTCCTCGTTCCGTTACCCAGTTGTCGTATCGCTTTTTCATAGCAATATCGTTATCTCGATAGATTCAGCAGATTTTTTAATCGAATTATCAGCTAATATATATCTCAAAGTTCTCTAACAATCCAAAGACGCTGTCAGTGTCTAGGGAATCTATCAGATAACTAAAAAGCATCCCTATATACTTATCTTTAATTAATAGTGCGTATCCCTTTCCATTATATCCTATTGGCATAACGAAGATATCGATATAAATTCGCCAGAATAAGCGTTAAGCTCGGGTTTAAGGACTTCTGCGTAAAACGACTCGAGTGGCCTTACTGACGGAACAGCTTTTACACTCTATTTTAACTAGTCCCTTAATTTTCGACCCAGTTATCTAGTAAACTAGCTGTTCGAGAGCATCAGATCCTAAATAACCTAGCCTTTTATGCCAAGTTATAGCATTGCTAATAGCAGCAGGTTTAGGTTTTGCGGATAATATAAAATTTAATGCGTTAATTTCTTAATTGTTATTTCCTAATACTTCAGAAAGCTTATTAAATTTAATAACAGGAATTCGATGCTGTCGATACATATAAAAGATCGTTCTTCCGTCTATCGAGACTTCGCCAGTAGATAGATTCCAGTTATATCCTCTCTCTAAAAACAGGTCTAGCGAGGCCATATTTATATAGAAGTCAAGAATGTATACAACGTTCAGCAGCTTAAAACCGGCTTCAGGACCGATTTTTATAATAATATTGCTATATCCTTAGATCTCGGGATGTGTATTCCCTCTGTACGATAATTCCAATACTGGTTAGAAGGTATTTTCGATAAATCTATCCTTATTGTTGAAAATGTAAAAGCTTAACCCAGAATCTAGGATAAACGAGTCTCTTAACGGATAAATAGCCATCGCGAATGATGCTTCAGTGGTTTTCAATGCGATTGATGGCTTTAATGCGAAAGAAGCGCCTAAAATAACTGGTTTTTTTTTATTTTTCCTGTTTTTCCTGTTTTTCTTATTATTTTAAGTCTTCTTTAAATAAAGACTTCAACTTCTTAACCCATACTCTAGCCCTATCAACATATTCCTTAAGTTTACTATTTTCAAGCTTTTTATTAATTTCTTATTATATTTAGGCGTTCGGAGCCTAGCCTAATAGTTAGATCGACTCGATAAGATAGTAATAGGCGGAATATCGATAATTTAGGCCATAGAGACATCGGGAGTATATATTCGACTTATTTTTCAATAAAAGAGTATATTCTTCTCCCTGGAATACAGGAAATGCTCCCTTAAGTGCATTTATCTTCAACCTATATTAACGATCGAAGACTTAGCTGATAAAAACTGCATTATATTCTTTCTGCCATATATTATCAGCTTCTTTTAGTCCTTTTCATTCAATTTCGCTAATCTAGTTACTTACAAAAATCGGGTCAATCTCTTAGATAATATTTAGGAGATCTCGAGTTAGTTAGAGGTTCTTAGTCTCCGGCAGGTCAGCCTTAATAGCTTCTTTAAGTGCTATCTGCCAACAGCTTAGCCAATCTTAAATTTTCGTTCATTTAATGCCTTTAAGGGCTTCTAGATAAGCTTGCTTTACTTTATCCTGTATGGCCCAGTCATTCGGCTTAAGTCAGTCTTTAAGAGCTTAAAGTTGCTTAAAGACTATTACTTTTTTTAAGATTATATAATTCCAGGAACCAACTATCTCTTAAATCTAGATAGTAAGCTTTCCTAAGGCCTTAAAACGGTTACTATACTGTTTATATTAGAAATTGTATTCTTCCTTAAAAAGCTTAAGTTCTGCTAGCTGTGCAGCATTAAGGCTTATAATGCTTATTGCTTCCGGCCGGATTATCTAGGGAGTGCAAGCCTCAGGCTCAATAACCACAGGCTTATTACTAGTATCCGGATTAACGTATTTCTAAACATTATAGCTAATGGCTAGCTGTTTAATAGAGTTAATCTAAAGATCCCAATTGCTTAGTCCTTTTAAGATAACCTAGGAAGAGGTCGACGTTATATTAATAGTGTTGTTATTGCGAAGTGGAAGCTATATAGAAAAACCCAATAGAGACCGGGCTCATAACTATCAATCACAGATCAACAGTATAAGGGCTCATTGACAAATGCATAAAATAATAGAATTCAACACTCTTACTGATCCCAAATTAAGTGGGAAAAGCGGCTGCTTAAATACATAAAAACTTGCTAACTAATTGATCATAACCATCCGGATCTAGGAAATCTAGGAAATCTGACTGTCGTGATATCGTCATTAACTTACAGATTCGGCTGTTATTGCAAGCTAGTTGGGAATCAAGGAATGTGCGTTGGAATGAAGGAATGTGTCATGTTGTGGAATGTGCCGTGATGTGGAATAATCCGTTACTGAGGTTGACACATCACCAAGGACTTCTGCGTCGACACCAACACTGGCGCCCCAGGAACTGCCAAGCCCGGCACCTACGGCTGTATTTCTAACTGCGGCACTGACGTAGTCAAGGGTGATGGCAGTGGTGCCATCAGGGTTGGCTACTTTCAAGGTTATGGCATGGCACGAAAGTGTCTCTTCCAAGATGCCTCCCAGATCGACACCTCGGCGTATACACACATCCATTTTGCCTTTGGCACGTTGACGATCGATTATGAGGTTGAGGTTGGGGATGCGCTATCCTCGTACCAATTCGGTGAATTCAAGCGCATTAGTGGTGCCAAGAGGATCTTGTCGTTTGGTGGCTGGGACTTCTCAACCTTTCTCGCTACCTATTTCATCTTCCGGAATGGTGTGAAAGCTGCCAATCGTTTCAAGATGGCTACCAACATTGCCAACTTCATTAAGAAACATGATCTGGACGGCGTCGACATTGACTGGGAATACCCCGGGGCGCCTGATCTTCCCGGCATCCCGCCAGCTAGCGAGGACGATGGTCCCAACTATCTGGCCTTCCTTGTGATTCTCAAGAACCTTTTGCCCGGCAAATCCGTCGCCATCGCCGCGCCCTCGTCCTACTAGTACTTGAAGCAGTACCCCATCAATGCGATCGGCAAGGTTGTGGATTATATTGTCTTCATGGCGTACGATCTTCACGGCCAGTGGGATGCCCACAATTCGAACTCGCAGGACGGATGTGACACAGGCAACTGCCTGCGCAGTCAGGTCAACCTGACCGAGACCAAGCAGTCCTTGGCTATGATCACAAAAGCTGGTGTCCCCGGAAAGAAGGTCATCGTGGGCGTGACTAGTTATGGGAGATCCTTCAGCATGGCCGAGGCAGGCTGTTGGGGCCCCAGCTGTTTGTTTACCGGGAACCGCTTGAATTCCGACACGACCAAGGGCGTGTGCACCGACACACCCGGGTACATTGCCGACGCCGAGATCGCCGAGATCATGACCAACTCGGGCCGCGTCGTCACCAGCTTTGTCGACTCGAGCAGCAACAGCGATGTTCTTGTCTACGATACCAACCAATGGGTCGGCTACATGAGCTCTAGGACCAAGAAGATGCGTACAGCCCTCTACACGTCCTGGGGCTTGGGGGGCACCACAGACTGGGCCATCGATTTGCAGCAATACCATGATGTTCCCAAACCGGCGACGAGCTGGGCAGTCTTCAAAGAGCTCGCCCGCTCCGGAAAGGACCCCAAGTCGGATCACACGCGGAATGGCAACTGGACCCAGTTTGATTGCACGCACGAGCTTATCGACGACTGGCCTGACTTCACGCCCTCTGAACGTTGGAAGGGGTTGAACGCGGATGATGCATGGGCGGACGCCAAGCGGATCTGGCTCAACACCGACAAGCCAAGAAACCTCACGTTCATGCAATCACTCTCCGCTACCCTCGATATTGGGGTTGAGGCCAGATGCAACAGTTTATTCTCGTCCAACTGCAACCACGCTCTGGAGTGCCCTGCCGGCGCGAACGGGGTCAAGTCGGGACCCGCGGCGCAGTTAATCTGGAACTCGCTGGTTAAGATCCACCAGATGCACAAGGACTATCACGACACTCTGTTCAAGGTTGCTGCGGTTGTCAGTACCGCGCTAGATGACCTGGAAAACAAGTTTGCGCCGATTCCCAAGGACATGGACGACACCTGGACCCTGCTCCTCATCGATCTCCTCACCCTTGGAACCCTCTCGGCCGCAGGGCCCTATTTCAATGACTTTCTTAAAAAACGGCCGTATTTCCTCAAGGCAGCCAACGACGCCACTTTTAACAACGTCAAGGATACCACCATGACCCTAATCGGGCAAAGTACAACTATCGCCAAGGACTTATTGCCCAGTTCTAATGGCCACAACTGGACTCTGGAGAAACAGGATAGCTTCTCGAACTACATGGGGAATATCATCACTGGCTGGGGCAATGTTACTTCTCTCGCCCTCGACGGATTATTCGACGGCGAACAGCGCTCGCTCGATGTCCTTTGGGATACCATATCCAACGGAAAGCTTATTGAGGGCAGGCCCCTGGTGGAAGCCCCCACGCTCCCCAATGCTGAGACCGAGCTGCGAGCCAACATTGCCAAGTCCTTCTTCGGCTATTCCATCCCCGCCCTCTGGCAGGCCTCTAGCACATGGGCATTTGTCATCGACTCGGGCTATGGATGCGATGCCGACAAGCCGCTCCACGACTACCTCAGCGACGACCATGGAGGCCACGGGAGCCTGTGTTGACGGCAAAAGGTACTACCTGGCCCACCCGGAAGGCGATGCCTATTACTGCGACGGAGGAGGATGCGGGCGGAGGAAGTTCCCAGCGCCCCCGGGCCTCGCCTCGCTAAACGGAAAAATCTTCGGCGGCATCACTAAGGAAGACCTGATCAAGGGATCGGTCCACACGTACCTACAGAACGGCCGTAAGAACGGCGGTGGGTTCGCGGACCCGACCAACGGCGGCACCATCGAAAACCTGCTCAACGTCGACGTCACAACGCCCGGCTACATGCGACTGCCCGTCTGCAGCCCCGAACGCGCGTTCCAGTCCTGGGATACGTCTAAAAAGGGCTCCAGCGCCAATTACCCGTGTGACAATCCCCCTGGCCGGGACCACTGCGGCGCCTCGACGTTTGAGGACCAAACCAGCGACGCTTCCCCAGACATCGAGGACTGCCGTCAGATTATCAGGAATATTGAGGGTGATGGCTACACTGACTGGACTACGGACGTTGTTGGCAAGAAACAGCGCGAGATCGCCAAGGCCGGGAGTTGTCGATTCGGCGTCGAGGCTACCGAGGTCACCGGCAATGTTGTGTTCCGCGTCGGCGGGCAGGATGTAATTGATATCATCAACGACGCCATCAAGCAATTTGGTGGGAGCGGCAAGGTTGGAGCCAAGGGGGATATGAAGTGTAATGGTAATATAAAGTCTCAGGGGGTTAAATGGGGTATATACTGATTGGTTCTCCTCATTATCTGCGGGGGTTTATAAGCAAAACTGTCTGGGAATTAGACAACTAGGGGGGCAACCGACGTTGAGTAAGCATATTATTGATTGTCCTCACGGCAGCCTTATCTTCGGTAAAAACCTGATTGAAATGTTCGTGAACCTCTAATCGTGCATCTGATGCGGCAAGCTGTGCCAAGATTAGCCTCCGGAGACGTGGGATGAGTTACGCTCCAGCGATGGTCGCAATCATCCGTGCAGGAGACAAGCAACTTGCCTTGGGCCGATGCTTCTGATGAGGTGATATTATCGTCGCCCGGCTGTATCTTTGCGGCAGCTTCTCAGTATTGATCACACCAACTGCAGCCTGGTTTACTGCCAGCGTTGTCCTATGGTTGGATCCGGCTTCCCAGTTTAGACCGGCTCGGGCGAAGAATGGCTTTATGCTGTTGGTTTGACAAAAGAGGCAAAGAGGTCCATAACAATGGCCATGCCACCGCAACGGACATATTCTAGAACCCCTTCCCAGATAGCATGATTCACTGGGACGGTCAGAGCCTCGTCCATTACAAGGATGGCTAAAGGTTCCGGATACAGTGATAAAAACCAAATGGCTGACGTTGTGTCTTCAGCGCGCTGAAAGTCCACCTTTGAGGGGCGTACATCTCGTACCTCTCACAATAACAGACAATTCTTCTGACCTCTCTTTGCCTTGCCTAACGTGCCTCTTCATGCCTCCACACATAACGTAATCTGACACAATGGCTACTCAATTATGACATCAAAATCCCATTCGAGACATGTTCAGAACAGCAGAAAAAGGGGCCGTGATATCATATAATATTCAAGCGGGGAAGCACATCATTATATATAGGGGGCCGGCCGTCCTGTTTTAGAATTAACTTATTAATCACTCAATATCGCCAGACTAAACCCTTTAACTGCTAACAATGCATTTTATCAAAATAGTATATTTCGCTGGCCTTCTCTGTATTGCTGCTGCACAAAGTGATCCTTTTATTAATACGCCAGTAGGAGTAATAGTATGGCCTATCTTTTATCTATATTTTACAGCTTACTAATAAATGTATCTAATCTATAGGAACATGGAATCATTTTTTTAATCTGGTCAGGTACCAGCCCACCCTTTCTTGTCTCTGTTTATCTAAGCGGCGATATATCGGGACCTCCATTAAGTAGTTTTGGGCCATTTATGGGCACATGGCTCGAATGGGAGGTACCTTATCTAGCTGGGACGGTCTTACAGTTAGGAGTGAGGTAAGCATAGAATTGATCCGATATTGAAGTGTATGAGATACGCTCTGACACTGAACAGAGATTCCAAGGGCGCCCTTGGTTTTTCGGCGCCATTTACTGTGCAGCCAGCTCCTGTGCAGCCATCTACTGTGTAACCATCTACTGTGTAACCATCTTCGGACTCGTTATGTCCTTAGACGGATCTTTCAGCCCATGATCCGTATTGATACACATAAAAGCGTATCCTTCTCTTTTCTTTCCTTTCCTTCCCTTCCCTCACTATTCATTTTCACTCCTTCCAGCCCATTGTGTATCATATGGTAGCAATTTCATGATTCCGATCGTGTAACCAACTTCCGCTGCCAGATACAACCAAACGCAACCAACCAACACCAACCAAGCTGCAACCAGACCTATCTACAATCGACTAGGCCGTCCCTTTTATTAGGCCTGAACGACAGCTTCAATCCGGCTTGATCAGACCTGCCGGATAGCGCGTTGGTTGACGATCAATAACGCATTTGCCTTTATTCCTTCATTCTTCGGCGTTCAACAACGCGTTTCCTTGCTTCCTTCGCGTTTGGCGTTATTTATTTCTTCCCATTCCACCGACTTCGTGATGGGCCTATTCGATCAGCTCGATCAGCTCGAACAACAGCGGGCCTGGCAGCTCTATCAGCAAGATCTACAGCGCCGAACCTGTGGATTGTGCCGCTAGACCTTCGCGTCATGTAATCAGCTATTTCTTCACCTTCAATCGCGCTACCCAGCTAGCCCGATCGAATTCAAGCCCATCAGCCGTTCAAGCCGGATCCAACGCTTCGAATAACGCCGCTTTGAACCACGCGGCTCTAATTGACCTAGTCGACCCGAACAACGCGGCTTTGAACAACGCGGCTTTGAACAACACGGCTCTGAACAACTTCCGTTCAGCCTAGCCGACTCGAACAACGCGTTCCTGGAAGCCGGCCTTATAATCGACAGCGCCTGGATAGCCTAGCCCAATGGCAAGCCGGCTACACAAAGCGCCACATCGATCAATATGGCTTCGAACCACCAAGCCGGCTATTAGATGAGGCCGGCAGTCATTCTCTTGTTTGGGTTTATTAATGGCGTAGTGGGGATAGTAGGGATAACCCGAGGTCGGGTTAGTTTTCTTTTCTAGGGGGAGCATTTAATACACATAAAAGCGTATCTTTCTTTTTGCCTTTTTGTTGTTGTTTGTGTTGGTGCGGATATAATGGGGGTTTGAGAGACAGATTGTCACATACGACCATATCTATTGGAATATACGGGATCCCGTCAAGCTCTTTTCTTGAGTTTGATGTCTTCCATTTTTTGCCTCCGAAGACTCCAAATTTGGAGTCACATGATTCCGTTTTTGGAGGACAATGAACCCCCGCGCTAAGCAATTTACCACCGTTAAGTCACTTAACCCTACCAAAAAACGGAGCTCATTCCGCCACCGTTTTGTTCACGGCTGCAGTTCCGATGTCGGTAGTGTACTTGCATCCCGACATTTACGGGCGTGCCAGCCATTAGGCTCACACCCCCTCTAGTACAAGGGTAAGTGTAAATCCCAACCAATAAAATAGCGACACGCAGTGACTCTAGGTTCCTGAAACGCGCCGAATATGGGAGTTAAGAACTTACCTGACCTATCTCATAAGCTGGACTATATGGCTAATATTGCGGGATGAAAAATTCTCCCATATCCTGTTACGACGCTTTTGTGTATCCGGGTGTACAACACCGCCACGGAAAGACTAAAAATTATGTGACAAAAGTCTGGCACCACCTTGACGCCGTTTTCTTGGTCTTTTTTCAACTGTATGATCGTTTTTCCAGCGTTTATAAATTCGCATTA
Source organism: Mycogone perniciosa (assembly GCA_025331125.1). Taxonomy (NCBI): domain Eukaryota; kingdom Fungi; phylum Ascomycota; class Sordariomycetes; order Hypocreales; family Hypocreaceae; genus Mycogone; species Mycogone perniciosa. The sequence continues at coordinate 27,426 of JAOALB010000030.1, forward strand.
CTGTTGTGTGATGCGTGTTGAACTCGCGTGCTACTGTACAGTAGGAGTCTCCACGCGACACTGCCTCGCACATCGCAACCCTCTGCACCATATTAAATTTATGATTTCTTTGGCGATTTGCGCTTATTTCAGTACCAAAACGGCGTTTTTCCGGCATCCTGTTGCGAAGTTATTTGCGGTTGTTTACATTAGGTAGATTGTATGTTTGTTTACATAGGGTAGAAGCGGGGTCAAGGTGGCGCCAGACTTTGTCACATAACTGTATCGCAATGTTTCACCGACGGGTTCCAGTTTTTCCGGATTTTAGGCGTTATGCTTGGAATTCTCCAAGGTTTTCTATACGCGGAGGAGGAGAGTGGTCTGGCCGACCCTCGCAATTACCCCTGTCCCGATGGACATTTTGACCTGCGGCTAGAACAGGACATACGCAAGGGAACTACATATCTCGTCGTTATAGTACCAGCCTGAGAAACTTTTGTGCACTGGTGGTTGTACAGTCGAACATACATAATAACCTTCTGCTTTCCACCTTTCCTTTTTCTTTAAGAGCGATACAGAGTACTTTATCTCAATTGGAATCTGATTATGGTTTAATTCTATATCTTACCAAAAAATAGCGCTATAAAACTTAAGCTTTATTAAGCAGCGGTTAAAGCTTAGGAGGAAATTGAAGATAAAGTTTAAATAACCTAGTAGAATCTATATCCCGGCGCCTTGTGGCGGTGAACTTTTGTCAAGTAACTCTACTCCGTAGCCTAGAGGACATTAACGCCTGAGTCTACTATAGTCTAAGCTAGTGGCGAATTCGTTGCTTCCTTTCTTTTTTTACTCTTTACTTTATTTAACCAATAGCCATCATTTTGCGAGCTCTTATATCGTGAGAAGCCTTATTCCTTTTTTTCCCCCCAAGCATAAACACTCAACTTGCAACCTCAGATGGCCACCTGGATGTATATTCGTGACCCCAGTGGTAGAGGTTACGACCTCCCCCAAACAAAAACAACTATCAACATAGTCCTTCTTTCTATTAGCCTTTACAATATTATCGAACTCCTCTGTATTATCTTTTGGACGTTTAAGCGCTATTCCGGCTTATATTTCTGGTCATTCCTTCTCGCCACGGTGGGAATTGCAATATCCTGCATTACCTTCCTTATTAAAAACACGCACCCTCCAAGCTACAATTCTGTGGATGGATACGTGATTTGTACCCTGATCTTGATAGGTTGGGTGCTTATGGTCACTGGTCAGTCAATGGTGCTTTATTCCCGGCTGCATCTGGTACTACAGGACCCCAAACGCCTCAAGATAGTCTTGGGGATCATTATTATTAATGGTATTCTTGTGCATAGCACGTTTATACCTATTCAATATGGGAGTTCTTCAAGCCATCCCCGAGTATGGCTTAAGGCAGGTCGTGTTGTGATGATGATCGAAGTTACGAGTTTCTTTTTACAAGAATTCCTCCTAAGCAGCCTTTATATTATCGAAGCCGTTAAGCTTTTGAAGTTAAAACGGTGTATGGGGAATATCAGCCGGAACCGCCGTCTCATGAAACACCTAATTCTCATTAATGTTATCATTATACTTCTTGATACATTAATCCTCGCTTTCGAGTTCTCAAACCTACACGGTTACACGGGAGCATATAGACGCTTGGCCTACAGCATTAAACTAAAACTGGAGTTCACGATCTTGAATCGCCTTATCGAAATCGCTACGCCCCGCAATGACATCAGCTTCAACTTAACGGGCGATGTCTCTAGCCAAACTGCTTCGAAACCTCCATTACCTAAATAAAGTGCAAACCTCTAACGATTGCCTATTATAGGTATATGCTCAGGGAGGTGGTAGAACCTTGAAGTTATCTTCGGAGATTCAAGTTGCAACTGGGACTTGGTGTCGTGCAAAGGCATTCTGAGCGGTATTACCAGCGGCGTAGTTGCCTTAAGTATATAGCCCTATTACTGCTCCGCAACTAGCAAGGAGAATAAAGAAACCCGAATTTTCGCCTAGCTATGCCTGCAAGTTCAATGTGCCAGCGACTTTAGGTCGGATTGTGTTGCACCAATTTGTCACGACCCGACTATGTCGAAGACCAGGTTACGGGGACACGGGAGAATATCGGTTGTATCAGCTAATTATCAGGAAGTGATCACTGCGCTAAGAGTGATCACTTAAACGCTTACCACACCAAGAAGCGTAATCACCTATTCGATCACCGCGCTACCACAGTGATCGCAACAACGCTCACTGGGACACCAGTGATCGCATATAGATTTTCTTTATATATATACGACTGACTTGTCACTCGTTTAGTATAGTTACTTAGACAGTCGTTAACCAATTGCATTCACCAGAACCGCCTGTTCTACAGAATCGTAACTACATTACCACTGCTCAGTATTCATCCCTGACCTCTCTGTCAACATAAACCCACGAACCTCGGTTTGACTGTTGAGAACCAACCCGGATCGTCACATTATTTTATAGTATATAAGTCAAGTTTAAGCATAACCCTTAATATAAACAATGCTATAAACAATGCGATAAAGGATAGAAGTGCTATCCGCTTATGGGAGTTGTGAAGTTCTGGTTTACAAGCGAATCTTCAATTTTAGTTGTGGAAGTTTTACTTAGAGAGCTAACTGCTGAACTTGCTGATGGCTATATGTACCTTTCGCTGTGCTGGGCTTCTCCTTTTCCTGCATCACGGGGCTGTTCCCCTTGGTACGCGCGTGTCACCTCTAATGGCCGCAGCCGCTGAATGTGGTTCAGTTTATTCCGCAGTCTAAGTGCATCGTTGCATAGAGGATACTATCCATAGCTTAGAAATAATGACTGGCATTTCTTAATTCGCTAACGATTAGTACTGGCCCGTCGTTTCTTCGTTATTCCGGGATGAATGATACTCGCCCATGCCTTAGAGCGGGGTAATTGGGCTTCAGATTTAAGAACCTTCACGTTGACTCTACTATCACGTGACATATAAATTCCCTGACCGTTTCAATTCGTGTCCTCTCGCTCAAAACTGTATTCCTTTTGTATAACTCTGGTGTTTTCTTGGAGTAATTAATAGAACCTACGATCACCTAACGCTTCCCACTCGACCTATTCCCCGATGCAGCCTCGAACACGCTGTTTGTGATCTTGACTTCATCGCCACACTTATCGAGAATCATGGCCATAATCTCTTTCCCACTTGACTCATTCCCTATTGCGGCCTTGGCCACGTCTGTGATCTGGACTTTATCGCCACGCAGGTTAAGCAATGCCCGTTTATAAATCGATGACGCAATTGGCTTCAGGATTGAATAACCTCCGGCGTATTTGCTCCGGTCGACCACTCTCTCAAGTATAACTGATCGCAAGGGACTACTCCGTACATGGCTTGATTCTGAAGCTGCTTACTGCGCCACCTCTAAGTTCTAGTTCGCCACCGCTATGGCAAAATTGTATGCCTACTATGTTGCATGGTGATTTCTTAATTAACTTGAGATCCCTAAAGGGTGAGATCATGAATGAACAACGGGATAAATAACTGGGAGACGTCTGAACAAATATAACGATGACTCGAGGGACTCGATACATAAAACTTAATATGGTCTTTAGCCATCGCGCATATAGAGCCCCCTGAAAATTTCCTAGTCCCTTAATATATGTAAGTAGCTTTAGCTGTAGAATTAAAGAAAAAAGAAAAAAAGAAAAACGGTTTTGGTTTGAACTAATAATCACCCTCCTCCTCTTGTAGTTAATATACGTTCGCTGGTGATGTATCCCGAGCAATACACTTCTTTCATCAGTTCGGTTCAGTACCTCTGTAATCAAACTCTATATCTGGAAAGAATACTGTAGCTCTCTAGCCCTGTTATTCGTGCGCTGGGCACTATCCAAAACCACGGACTGGCTAGTAACTACCAATAGTACTATTCACCCATCTGCCTAACCTAAGCATTACAAAGTGGTCTAGGTTCTGGCGATTGGATGGCTCTGGGTGTGATATTATTGAGCTCTTTTATACTGCCGGAACCGCCATTCTCACTAAGGTTGACCCGGACGGGACACTGTCCTCCATCTCCACAAAGTCATTAACTGCGCCGCAGCCGGTGACTCTTAGCTTCATATCTGCAAGCCCGCACGAACGCTTGGAATGCCCACAAATGAAGCTGTGGCTTTAAATTTGTATAGCACTAACTGTTAGAGACAGAAGTGGTATTAAAGCAGGATTCGTAGGTAGTGCTTTCTAAGTGGATTGGCCCCAAGGTAAATCGGTCTATGTATATACTATATAATATTACTTGTCTACTCTTCTTTATATTTTAATTATTCCCTCTTTTTCCCTTCTATATTATAGCTTATTTCTATTTTTACTTTCTATTAATATTCCTATTCCAGCTATATTGCAACTATTAGGCTTCCGCTATATTTATTAAGTAAAACCTTTAATATAAAATAGCTATAGATTAAAAACTAATAGCTTAAGCATAAGCAAGTCAAATTAACTTAGGAAGCTTTACTACTTATAGTCTACTTTATTTATATTAAGCGGCCTATTATATATATAGCTTTTTAAAGTCCTTAGTAAATTAAGTGCCTTTAATTTATTTTCTTAACAGTATCTATAGTCGCGTAATATAGGCCATTTATAACAATCTAGGTTAATTCTTAACAGTTAAACCAAGGTTTATAGGTTTATATTAATAAAGAGGTTAAAGATAAATACTAAATAGGGTAATATAATTATTATTCTATAAAATAGGCAGTTCTAGTAAATGCAATTATTAATAACTATTTAAATAACTATATTAAATAAATAATAATATTACGGTACGGGAAGGCAGGTCAGGGCAAATATTGTTGTTGTGCCGTGGAGAGCAAGGAAGCCCTGAGGCTCTACGGAAAGCTATAGCTAGGAACGCGTTAGGGCCTGGTTACGTGACTAGAGCTTACATGACAGGGCGTTAATATCGCGTCACGGTCGGTGCTGTAATAGTACCCCCCCTCCTATCTCGCTATTCAGCCGCGAATAGCTATATTGCTTGTATAAATCGAAATTCTAGGTAATCTATCTTAACACTTCTAATATAAGGGTAAATAAGGCGAATTGTATAGTTTTTGGTGTCAGTAATATATAGTTTAATTATAGGCTTTAGTGTAGTGTAGTCTTTAATTAGCGCTCTGCAGGCATTAGTTTCTTTTTAGCTATTTCCTTTTTTTCTTTTTTTATAATTCCTTTTAATGCCTATTATAGTAAGCCTAGCTTCTTTAGGTTTTTTATATAAAAGTCTTATATTACCCTCTTTTAGCCTTATAAGTCTTTAGCTAATTGCTATATAGCAGTATAGTATCTTTATTTAATAAAGTAGTGGAAACTGTTATTGTTATAATAATCCAGGAGCACTTTAAACTCCTACTTCTCTTATACCTTATCTATACTATCTTCCCTTTCTAGTACCTTGCTTTAGATATTCTTTGACTTGGCCTTATTAATTGTCTTTTGCCTAAGGCGTAGTGGGGTAGCTGTTTTAAGTTGCAGGAGAGAGTTATATAGGACTAGGAAGATCTTTATGCTTTCCAGTAAACTGACAGCGCAGGCTTATAGGTATACCTTTATCATTATATAAAATCCCGCCTATTTATTATCTAGCTTTTTTATTGGCCAGTTAATCTTTATATTTTATATGTTAATAAAGACTTCCTGCCTAATAGTATAGATTAATAACGCCTCCCTTTATACATTTGCGTTTTCTTTATATCTTTTTCCTAAAGCTTTAGTAAAGGCTTTTAATTGTATAATAATGCATTTAAATTAATCGGCAATAGTATTAGCGCAGAAAAACTCTCTTTTCTTTACTGCGGAAAGGTTTAGCAGGCAGGGCTATAAAGGCTTTGTCTTTAAGCGAGGGTTAAAACTATAGTTAGTGAAAAACGGCAATATACTAATAGTTTTAGATACTATATTATTTACAGCAAATTCGGCTAATAAAAGCCAGTAAACCTAGTTATTTTAATAGAAGTTAATAAAAGCTTGCAGGTATTGTTTTATACTTGCGTTAATTCTTTTAGTTTAGCTATTAGTTTTAGGGTAAAAAGCTAATAACCGTTTTAATATAACTTTTAATTACTTTAAAAATTATTCCTAGAATTCTAATATAAATTATATACTGCAGTCTAATATAATATTATTAGGTATATTATAAAGGCAGTAAATCCTATTAATAAATATATTAGCTAGCTTTTTTATTAATAGTAAAGTAATAGGTATAAAGTAATATATTTTAATAAAGCGGTAGACTATTATTAATAAATATTTATAAGTAATATTATAGCAGTAGGATTTAGGCAGTAGTATAATATAGTTGATAGAGATATTTAACTATATGCAGAATAGGACTGGCAGTAGTTAAAGGAAACCTTATAGTAAGGATTATAAGGCCTTTATTTTAATATACAGTTTACAGGCTTATATAAATGCTTTAATATCTTTTAAAATTTATAGCTACTAGTATATTTAGCTAATAAAGTTTAGGGTTTTAAACCTGCCTAGGTATTTGGCTAGGCCGTTAAAGTGGTTTTTAAATAGGATTTATATATAAAGCTTATTGTTAAGGGGAATAAAGAGCTGCTTTTAATAGTAGATTCTGCTATTTATTATTTGGCAGTTATTTATTGCAATTTAGAGTTCCCTGCAGAGCTACTTTAGCTATTAGCGGATATTAAGGTTTTAAAGCGCAGTTACTATTTCTTTCGCTATAGTATTTTATTTATATACTGCTGCAATTAGGTTATTAATTAGTCTGTTTTCTGCAGGTATTATTATAGCTATAGGGGCGGCCTTTATAGATATTTCTATATCTAATAAGATTTCTTCTTAAAACATTGCTTAAACTTTAAGGCTAAAAGAACTTTACAGGAGGATAATGCATTGCCTGTTTTTAATTCAGTTATTAAAAGGATCTAATTTCGCAGGCCTATCTTCTGCTTTTCTACTTAAAGTATTAGGCTTTATAGCCTTAAAGCCAGGTCGATAAATAATGCAGAAGTTAAAGCCAGAGAGGAATTTAGACTATTAGACTTATTACTAATTTAAGGCTTTAATTAAGGTAAAGTATTTAAGGTTTTTATAGTCTATAATAATATTAAATTCTTATAAGCTTTATAATTTTAGGCGCTACTCCTTTATTACTTTAATAATAGCTAGGAGTTCTTTATTATAGATTTTATAGTTATATTTTTAAGCGTTATACTTTATAGAGAAGAATATAATAGGGCATAAAATGCCTTTTTTATTATACTGTAATAGGATACCGCCTAATGTTTAATTAAAGGCGTCTATTTTAAAGACTGTTTGCTTATTATAGTTAAAGAGGGCTAGGACTAGGGCTAATTTAAAAGCGCATTTAATTAAATTAAAGGCTTCCTGCTGTTTTTCTCTTTAAATATATAGTTAGTTTTTCTTTAAAAGCTTATTTAATAGTATAGCTATTTTAAAATATCCTTAAATAAAACAGTAATAAAAGTTTGTAAAGTTAAGGAACTTTTATAGGTTTTTTACTCCTTTAAATAGTTGCCAGTTTAGTATAGCTTTAACCTTTTTAAAATCTATCTTTAGTCTTTTTAAGGTAATAATTAGGCTAAAGTATTTTATTTTTATTGTTTTAAACTTGCATTTAATAATATTAATTTAAAGGCTAGTATTTTAAAGGTAAGCTATTACTTTATAGATATATTTTTAATATTCTTTTCAGCTTAAAAAGTATATAAAAACATTATCGAGGTATATTATATAAGTATAGTTAAAGAGGTTATAAAGAGTATAGTTAATATAGTATTAAAATATAGTAGGCGCGTTGCAGAGGCTGAAAAGTATAACTAATATTTTAAAAAGGCTAAAGCTTATAATAAATATTATTTTCTATATATCTCCTTTAGCGATATAGAAGTTATTAAACGCAGCAATAATATTAAGTTTTATATATACCTTTATACGGTTTAAGGTATTAAGGGTTTCCTGGATTAATAGTAATAGGTATTAATTTTTAAGAGTAATATTGTTTAACCCTCGGTAGTTTTAATAGATGCAGACGCTGCCTTTTAGTTTTGCGGCTAAAAGGAGGGGAGTAGTGTATTATACTCGCGATTCGCGGATAAATCCTTTTATTAAGTTATTATTTAACTATTTTCTTATTACCTGCAGTTTATCGGGTAAAAATAGCCTGTTTTTTTAGTATAGAGGGTCTTTTCCTAGCAATATCTCGATTTTATAGTCCTAGGCCTATTATAGGGGAAGTTTATTTACTATCTTTAATAAAAAGGTATTATATAGGTTATATAGCTAGGATAGCAGTTTCTTTAAAATATCTAGTTTATTAAACTTAGGTTTTCCTGCTATAAATTTCTTTATATTAGCAGCTGTAATCTTTTTTAGTTATATTAAAGAGTAGTATTTATTAATAAAGTTATATATTTCTTTTAGTAATACTATTTTTACTTTAATACAGTCTCCCTATCCTGTAAGTATTTATTAGAAAAACTTATTTAGAAGCTTTAATAGGCTAATAGGCGCTAATTTTTTAATTTTAATAGTTTAGTTAATCTTTTTTTAAGTTACTTTTATTGCGCGGATATATAGTTAATAATAGAAGGTAATAAAGTTTATAGCTGCTATTATTTATATATCCGCTATATTTAAGTATGCTTTTTAATTTTAGGGTTTAGTTTAGTTTTGCGGAAGCGGTATATTAAAAGGTAATAGTAGTAGCTTTAATAGGGGTTTTCCTTTTTATCGTTAACTGCAGATTATAAAGGCGGGCAGCGGCTTTATATATACTTAGTTCGGGATTATCTATGCCTATATTTCCTTATTATTGGTTCTGCTGCACCTATAGGTTATATAGTAATCTTAGTTTAATATTAGGGTTTATAGAATATACAGTTTATAAGCTCCCTTTCCAGTTAAATTGCAGTCTTCCTTTTCTTAAATATTTTTAACTGATAGTTGCTAGTATAGTATAATTCTTTATTTAGTTAAATTAAGCTCTGCTTTATTTAAGGTGTCTTTAACTATTAGTTGCCGGTAATATATATTCCTTATATTAACTCTAGTAAAGTTATTTTTTATTTTAACTGCTATTAAGATTTATGCAGGGCTAGCTGTATTTTTTAAAAGGCAATAGTTATAACAGTAACAGGATCTAAAAGTAATAGTTAATTTTTCCTAGTTAATATTAAGGTTATATTTTTTTAGCTATAAGAGGCTAAAGATAATAGGTATATTATTAGGGATATTTATAATAAAAAAGAGGCAAAGTTCTTTATAGGGGCTAATTATAGTTTATATAATAAAGAAGTTTAAAATTTTATCGGCTATACTTTTACTAATAAAAAAAAGGCTTTTAGTAAATAGCAGTTGTTAGGTAGTAATACTAAATTGCTTAATAAAAGCGCAGCTAGTAAAAGCTTAGGGCATATAGCCGCTATCTATTAAAGCTTTTATATTGATATAAATATTATACGCGAAAGACAGTATAGTTTATATTAAAAGGGATTTACTGTCTATTAATTTAAGTTTAAAGGGCTTTTAATTAAAAAGGCAGCAGTAGATTTATTCTAGGATAATAGTACTATTTATAGTTAACCTCTACTTATAACTTTCAGTAAAAGTTAGTCTTTTCCCTAGTTTATAAGTTGGGTCTAGGTTCTTAATAGGTATAGCTGGCTGAACTAGGGTGGGTTAAAAGTTAATAAGGCAGCGCTACTATTATTATCCTCGTTAATGCTCGGGGAGGGTGTATCGTTTAGAGCCTGGATTTATAGGTTAACTAGGCGTTGCGGGTAGTATTAACATGCTACCGGGGTTTAGTTATTATACCTTACCAGGCTGTTCTGCTGCTGGCCCCAGGGTGCTGCCAGGTCAGGGCGTGGCTGGTATGGCTGGACTTGGTGATATCTTTCTGCTCGCCACTGAATTGCTCAGGGTCTCTGGTCTGGCGGCGGCCAGGTGGGTTATTATTTCTAGGGTTTGGCAGTAAGGCTGCATTCAGGGCTTTGACCTAGGCTCTAATTTATGCTTTAAGGTCTTGGTTTTCGGCTGCCTATTCCGAGATTTCCTACTCAAGGGTTTACTTCTATTCTTCCCATTAAACTAGGCCTTTATCTATTACTTGACTAAAGAGACGGAACTAGTAGTGAAGGTTGTCGTCCCTAACAATCGCGTTTATTAAACGTATATAGTCGCTATTAATACTGGATTTTTGCAGGGTTTTAAAGAGAAAAGGGAAAGGCGCCAGCTCTATAGCGAGGACCGTAGTCTATTAGGCTAAGTTAGGTTACAGGGCGAGGTTCGGGGCATCTATATTTATCTCGTTTATAATTGGTTTCCTATAGGTATAGGGTTTAAAGGGCGAGGGCTAGGCTATAGAGGCGTTATTATAGGTTCGGGATCGAAGGGGGGATTTAAGGAAGTTTGTAATTGGTTAAGTATATACCTCGCGACAGCGCAGCCGAGTTAAGGGACAGCACAAACTATCACAGCACGGGAAGGCAGGTCAGGGCAAATATTGTTGTTATGCCGTAGAGAGCAAAGAAGCCCTGAGGCTCTACGGAAAGCTATAGCTAGGAACGCGTTAGGGCCTGGTCACGTGACCGGAGCTCACGTAACAGGGCGTCAACATCGCGTCACGGTCGGTGCCGTAACAAATAAACTACTTATATATATATAAAGGAAATCTTTATATAATTACTAGTATCCTAGTAAATATTACTATAATTATTATAATAATACAGTAATTAAATAAATAATTATACTTTTTAATATAGTAAATATTTAAATAATTACTTTTAATATAATAATTACTTTTTAATAATTAATTAATATAATTAATATTCTTTTATATCTTTATAATTTAATTTTTAATATAATTAAATTATAATATAATATCCCCCTTTTATTAATTTTATTGTTAAAATTTATGTTTAATCTTTCCTTTTTTTATATATAATATCCTTTTTTTTAATTACTTATTATATTTAACAATTTATAGTTTATTTATATTAAATTAAGCTTTTATTATTATAAACTCATAAATTTAATTAATATCAATACTTTTAATATAATACTTTATTTTTATTATTTTCTTTATAGCTTAAAGTATTATACAAGGAATTACTTGTAAAATATAGTAAATGTATTTATATTAACTGTTTATATAATAATATATAGGCTATATTAAATTTTTATATATTTTCTTAAAGTTCTTCCTTTAATATATAATTAAAATTACTTTTTAATATTAAATATTATTTTTAAATTATAATATTTTAATTTTTTTAAGAAGTTTATAAAAAAACTTTTATTACTTTATTATAAAGGTTTTTATAAAGTTTAAATAAAAATAAATAAAGTGTTAAATTATCTGAAATATTTTTATTATTAAAAATAATAATGATAAATTAAAAATAATAAAATAATTATATATAAATTAAGAATAACAAAATAATTAAATATAAATTAAAAATAACAAAATAATTAAATATAAATTAAAGTTTTTAAATAAATTAAAAGATTTAAAGCAGTAAAAATTAAAAACTCTTTTAAAAGCTTAAAACTTTTAAAATATTAATTTTTATACTTTTAATATTTTATTAAGGTTTTTATTAAAAGGCTTAAATTTTAATAAAATTATTATAAAGTTGTTTAAAAGTATTTAAAATATTTTTAAATTTTTAAAGGTTATATTCTTTTTATAAACTTTTTATTTCATTAAATATTAATATTTATTATTTATTATTTTTATAATTTTAATTTCTTTAATTTTATACTTTTCTTTAATTAATAAAACTTTAATTAAATTTATAATTAATTTATTTTTTAATTTATTTTATTATATTTATTTAAATCATAAAATATAAAATATTAAATAAATTTAAATGTTATTTAACAATATAAATTTATAAATAACTTTTAAAATAACTTTTAAAATAACCTTTTTAATTTTTTAACATTTAAATTATTATTTAATTATATTATTTTAATATTTATAGTTTTTCTTTTTAATCAATATTAATAGAAATAAACTATATTTCCCTTTTGAAAAATTAATCCTTTTAATTTATATTTATTAAAAAACCTTTTTTTTATATAAAGTAAAAGTATATTCATATTTTCTTATATAACGATTTTATATTTTTAACTTTAATTTATATTTTATAAATTTATAATCCTCTTTTTAGCGCTTGATATATATTTAAAATAACATTATAATTAATATATATAAAATTAAAATTAATTGAATTTCAAATATTATTATTATAAAATATTTATATAATTAATAACTTTTTTATTTAATTATTTTAATTAAAATTAATATAACTATTTAAATAAACTTTAATAATTTAATTAAGATATTTTATTTATTTAATTATTTATTTATAAATAATAAATAATATTAAATTTATAATTTATATTTGATTAAGTTATAAACATTTATTAAAATTTAAATATAAAGGTTAATTCTTCATTAAAAATAATGTTAATTAATATTATATAATTAACCATAATAAATTATAAATATATATAAGTTAATATTTTTATATTTATTACTTTTTTATATAAAAGGAAATAAAAGTATTTAATAAATTAATTTACAATTATTACAATATTATTATATTTAATTTTTATTTTTAATTTAATACATAATAATAGTTTAATTATAAAATCTAATAAAATTAACTTTTATAATTGTTTTAATATTAATAAAAAATAAAGTTTATTATATAGTTTATATTTTAAAGTTTTAATTATTCTATAAAGTATATAGTAAAGAATAATATTTTATATTATTTCTTTAAGCTTTTAAAACTTAAAATAGCTTTGAATTTATTTATATATTTTATAAATACCTTTATATTTATAAATTAAATATGAATAAACTCTTATAATTATATCTGTTTTAAGTTTATTTAAAATGTAAATCTTTTTATTTTATTTTTAAATTTTAAATTTTTTAAAAGTTTATGATTATTTTAAGTAATACAATATTTTTTAATATATTCAAATATAATATTATTACTAAATACTTTATTTATAGCCTAAAATACTATTTATTAATAATATCCTTTAAACGTTTATTTTAAAGTTTATTTAATATATTTAATTTTTCTTTAATTATCAGTAATTCATTTATTAAATATATATATTTATTTACTTTTTAATTCTTTTTAATGAATTAATATATAATTAAATTTTAAAAGGTATTTTATATAATATATTTATTTTTTAAAAAGTTATTAAATTATTATAAAGTATATAATACTTTTATAATTAATATATACTTTAATTTTATATATTCCTTTTAATAGGTAACATTATTAGTTTTTAAATATAAAAATAATAATAAAGAACTTTTATTATATATTAAATAATTTGATTTTATATTATATAATATGAAAATATAAAAGATCATAAAATATAATTTATTTTTTTATTTTTTTAATTAAATTAAACTTTTATATTAAAATTAAAAGTATTTATTTTAAACTTTTTTTAAATAACTTAAATATAATTAATATAAATTTTTTTAAAATAAATTATTCAAATTTATTAAAGGCTTTTTATATATATAATATTTATAAAAACTTTATATTATATTTTTATACTTCTTAATAAATTATTAATAATAATTAATAAATTTGAAAAACTTTCAACTTTTTTAACTATTATAAATATAAATTAATCTTTTATTATTTATACTTTTAATAAATTTATATAAATTTCTTTAAAAGTAATAGTATACTTTAAAAAAGTAATTTTTGATATATAACATTTATATTTCTTTAATATAAACAAAGTTATAAATACTTTTAAAATTTAATATTATAAACTATTTTTTTTATATAGTTTATTTTATAATTTCATAATTAATAATAATAAAGTTTTATTTTTAATAATAGCTTTATTAAACTATTAATAATTTATAATTAATTATAATTTGTTTTAATATAAATATAATAAAATAACTTTTTTTTAATAAAAAAGATTAAATATACTTTTTAATTAATATATTATTTAAATAATGATATAAACTTTTCAGCTTTTTTTTATTTAAATTATAAATTTTATAAAAATTAATATTTATATTATTTTTAAATTTAATTATATAGTTTTATTAATTCTATATTTATAACTTTATATTAAATATTTCTTTATCTAGTTTATTATATTTTTAATATTGCTTACAGCTATTTTACAGTTACTTTAATAATATTATTATTTTAAAGCTTTTTATTTTAAATGTTTTATTAATATTGTTAAATCCTTTTTATAAAAAAAATAATTATTTTTTAAATTTATTTATTTAATTTTCCTTGTTTAAAATTCTTTTTTAAATAAATTATTTTTATAATTAATTTAAAAATAACTTCTTTAATTCTTTTTATTAATTTATTTAAAGGTTTTATATTTTAAAAACCTTTCTTTATAATTAAATCTTTTCAGTAATTTTAATTATTATAAGATTTTTATTATTATATGAATAAAGCTAATCTTTTTTTAATTAATATCAAACTTCTTATATTTTAATTAAAAATTATTCAACATAATATTATATTTATTCATATTCATTATATTATAAAAAACCATTTTTTTATATTTAATACTTTTAAATTTAAAATAATTAATCTTTTATTTAATTTATTTATTATTATATATAAAAACCGTTTTTTTATTTAATAAAGTGAATTTAATTTAATTTTCCTTTTTTAAAATAATTATAAGTAATTAATCATTATAAATATAATAAAATTATTTATTACTTTATTATTTATTAATATATATAGTTAATATCCTTTAATTGTTATTTTTAATTTAAAATATAATAAGTTTTTATTCTTATTTTTATTATTTAATCTTTTACAAAATATAATTTATTAATTCTTATTTTATAGCCTTTTTAAAATAATATTAATTATTTTTTAATCTTTTTTTATTTTATATAAATTTTATAATTGTTAAAGGTTTTTTAAAGTAAATATTATTTCGTTTTATTATAAATAATTCTTTTATAAATAATAAAATTAAATTGATTTTAATATAACCTTTTTTTAATTTAATTGATTTTTTTATCTTTTATACTAAATTTATATTTAATATATTTTTATATTTATTATTTTTAAAGTTTTTTTTATAAATAAATAATATACTTAATTTAATAATAAATATAAAGTATTATTAATTTATTATATATATTAATCTTTCAATTTATGTTATTTTATTATATATTTATAATAACTCTTTTTAATTAAATTTAAATAATATTTATTTAATTTACTTTTAAAATTATTATTTATAAATAATATCTTTTTTAATTTTAAAAATATAATATTATATAATAATACTTTATATTATAACAAGTTATTTTTATTTTTATTACTAAAATTATTATTCTCCATTTATTTTTTATTATTTATAGTAATTTAATTAAAATATTTATAATAAATTATAATAATTATTTATTTATTTAAAATATTATTATTTTTATTTAACTTTATATAATTAAAATTAAAACTTTCTTTTATTAAATTATTGAAATATAGTAAATATTTATTTACTTTATTTTTTTTAAAAATATTTTTAAAAATTAAACATTTAAATTTCCATTAATATCCCTTTTAATTTATTATAAATATCTTTTTAAATTATTTTAAATCTTATTTACTTTTATTTTTATTAAACTTATAAATCAAATAGTTATTATTATAATATATAATTTAATTAAATAATATATAATCAATAGCTTTTAAAATAATATTAATTTTTTATTTAAATTTTAATATAAGCTTTTAAAGTTTATTAATTTTTAATTTTTACAATACTTTATAGTCTTTTAAAATATATTTTAATTTATTATCATTATAATAAATAACGTTTACTTTTCTTTTTGAAATAATATTGAAATTCATTTAATTAAATTTATTATTATGAAAATTAATAATATACTTTTATTATTTATTATTTTAATTTATATATTTTTAATATTTATAAATTTATTTAAATTATTATTCTTTTTTTCTATATTTAAATAAAGTTTATAAAGTAAATTACTTATATTCATATATTCTTTAATTTTTCTTTAAATTAATTATAATTAAAAATATAAATTATATTTATTGATTAACTTTACTTTTATTATTAAAGAAATCCCTTTAAATAAATTTAAATTATTTAATAATTAAAAAGACTTTATTAAGTTTTATATTAAAGTTAATTAAATAGTAAATAAAATAATTATACAATTAAATAAAAAATAGTTATAGTATTATAATAATTTTATTAAAAGGTTTAAAAGGTTATATTTTAAATAACTCTTTTAAATCCTTTAAAAGTTAATTTTTCATAGTTAAATTAAAGTTTATAGGTCTATATTAACAGAAAAGTTAATAATAAATATTAAATAAAGTAATATAATTATAATTTTATCAAATAAATAGTTTCAATAAATATAATTATTAATAACTATTTAAGTAACTATACTAAATACATAATAAATTAATTATATATCTATAAAGGAAATCTTTATATAATTACTATAATAGTATAGTAATTAAGTGAATAATTATACCTTTTAATATAATAAGCATTTAAGTAATTACCTTTAATATAGTAATTACTTCCTAATAATTAATTAATATAACCAATATTTCCCTATATCCCTATAACCTAGTTTTTAATATAGTTAGGTTATAATATATATAGCTTTAAAAATATTTAAAATATTAATTAAATATCCTATAACTTAATATAAAGGTTAATTTAAATATATTTAAAATTAATATTAATAAATTTAATAAAGCTAAATAATTACTTTAATATTAATTAAATAATAGCTAAAAGTTAAATACAAAAAAGTAATATTATATTATTACTAATTCTTTTATACTCTATTATACTACTTTTATATATTTAAGTTTATATAAAAATCTTTATTAAATAAATTTACTTAATATTTTTTAAATATTGTTAAAGTAATTTTTATATTAAAAGCTTATTAGTAAGGTTACTAAATGGGAAAAGGTTTTTAATAGAAAATTATATTATTTTTAAAATAAATTAAAGTTATAAAGGCAGCTATAATAATAATTTAAATAAAAATTCATCTAGTAAACGTAAAAAAAGAAAATATTTATATATATTAAAAAGAGGGTAAATAAAGATAAAGGACTTAAAATAAGTTTATATATATATAATAGTTATAAAAAAGTATAGAGAACTATAATAAATAAATAAAGGAATAAAGAGGGAATAGTTAATACTTACTTATTTTATAATACTATTATTTAAAAAAGGTAAAGGCTATAAAAATATTGTAAATTATAAAAAATAATACTAATATATATAGGAAAAGGCGCGCTTATTATATTATTTAAATAAAGAGTTAAAAGGGGGGGTATAATACCTATTATCTGGCCTTAATCCCAGTGCTTTTAAGGTTAAAGGAGGGGTGCGGTTTATTTACAGCGCTTTAGTATCAAAGACCAGATAAAACAGTAGCGGAAATATAGATAGGGCTATCTAGTCTATAGGAAACAGTAGCCGGCCAATACAGACAATAAAGGGCCAGGGCGGCAAAACCTCGGGCAAGTTCAATGACTAGGGTGGGTTCCCCGTCCGCTCTCCCATAGTCAAGCTAATAAGAGGCAGATTAGTAGTCAGGTGGGTGACCACTGGCGAACACCGGCTGTTGTATGTTTTTGCTTTTTTGCTGATATGGTCTGCGGATATCCTGTCAGTTGTGAGAGCATCTACGGAGTAGATAGAGTTGGATGTTTTCTATTTTTTGCATTTTAGCATGCTAAATTTAGAGTCCTGTACGAAGTACGAAGTAGCAGTTCCGTTTTTAGAGGACAATGAACCTCTGCGCTAGGCGATCTACCACCGTTTAGTCACCTGACCTCATAAACACAAACAAATCTTACATGTATACGGAGTACTGCCTCCGTTTTATATGCAGGGCCAGCTCCGACGCCGGCAGCGTATGGCCCGTTACTAGGCTTACACCACTCTGCTAGTACTTCGTACTGGCCAGCTTATTATTCTCCGTACGCTCAATCTATGAGTAAATGCGGAAACTATTTTGGCGTTACATTTCTAAATGCTACTAGCTTGTCTTTGGAACGGCATTTAATATTGAATCGTTGATTGCGGGGGAGGTCCCTCGTACTTCGTATGCCTCAGCGTGATCACGCAGCCCAATTCTAGGCGACACGACTGCAGCATCAACCCAAAACAAACCTTCATCCGAGATTTTGCTTCCTGTGGATACAATAGAGTGAAAGATGAATTTACCCTTGCAGTCATAGCCGTTTTTAGCTTCGGTGGCCTTTGATATGTCGGTCGGTATAGATAGTATCCAGAAGACTGGTTTCCGCGTCTAAGCCATCGTTATCTATGGCCATGGCCAGAGAGCAAAACAAGTCTTGCCTCGCGCCCCATTCTGAGGGACAGATTCTTCATTGACTATATATAAATTTGCAGATTTTAGAGTATTAGGCAGAGCAGGATCGCCGCCTATGAAAGTGCAGGTGCCTATACAGGGAAATGACTGCTGCCTACGAAAGCTCACCGCGCGACAACTAGCCGACGAAATGCATGACAAAAGGCAACTCAAATTAAGACACTATTTGCAATAAATAATCTACTTAAACGCCCGAGATCGCCTTTATGCGCCCGAAAGAGCAAAAAATTATGATAGTGATGTTGCATTAAGGGAATAAGCGGGATAAGCTGGCCCGCTCAGCACTTGTCCGTGAACTCCGGAACATGCTGGCAAAGCGCATCCCCGTATTTGACCCCCCTCAGTCGTGGAATATTCTCTGACATAATGGCGTCTTCTAAATACTACGTGATGTAGCATTCACAGCAAGGCGATGTAGAGGATCGCGTGACCGCTTCAATTTCTTATGTCGATCCGGAGTCACTATGACCAAGCCCTGAATTTGTCCGTTGAACCAATATGCAAGGACCAGTCAGTCTAAGTGCTCTGCTAGAATGATTCCATCCTTCCGGGCAAAATTTGTCTCAAGTTTGGGTTTAACTAGGATGCTTGAAGTTGAGTATAAGCTATCAGTTGCTGTGGCGCGTATCCTAGTGAAATCCTTGACTCGTGCTGCGAAATTGCGGAGGTGAGGTTTCAGAGAAGGATTTTGTACATCGCATCTCGTAAATTATATGGGGTTGCTTTCTACTTCCCCACACACCTGAGAACCTGTCAGAGGGGAAATGCTACTCAAAAATTTTACCCAGGTATAGAAATGCAATTCTACTGGATGCCTCAATGATATAAAAACTGCTTTATTTTTATTCTCTGGTGTGCCTTATGCCTTCTGCCGATTTTGGCCTGTTTGTGGCGACATTATGTGATGATATACGAAGTATACGCTTATGGATGCGATGACACGCTGCAATGTGACGATGTGCTTACGAACAAGTGTAAATGTGACGATACGCTTATGGCCCAGGTTGGATTCGTGCACGAAAGTAACAGAAATAGCAATGGGAGCCACGGGGAATTACTGATACTGACTTGATAAATGAAAGTCTAGAAGTGCCAAAACCGGGGGGCTTTTGTCACTTGGTAGTCGGCGATATAATATAACTAGATTGCTTATCCCTTCGCCTTACCCAATGGTCACCCAGTCAGTTCATCAGAGTCGCAGGCACAAGACGGGTAGAAAGAAATAAAGCAGCAAAGAAGGACTGCAATAATCACAATGGCCGCCGAAAAAGAGCCTGTTGAGATGACCAGCCAGCATCCTCCATCATACATACCTCCGGGCAAAAACGACCACGACGATTACTCTGAAGATGTTGGTACCTACGAGTATCGTATCTTCAAAGAAATGACCCGCCCGGATGATTCATATACGCCTGAAGGCGTCTATTGGGCGGATCTGCCATGGATGGAACGAGCGCGCTTCGTCTTGCACGCTGATCGCACGATTGCCTCGCAGGAACTTCGCACTTTTGGCAGCACAATCAAGAATCCGCTGTCGCTGCTATCCTGGTTTGCCAGTAATTCTGTGATCCCTGGCGCTGGCCTGGGGCTTGAGGGTTATGTGATTTTCTCTATCGGCATCTTGCAACCGCTTTTTGAGCATGTCTGGCCTGAGTGCTGGTCTACATATGAGGTGTGCAGCAAGAATTGGGTGGCCAGCGTTACCTACCTCGAAGTCATTGGCTTTCTGGTTGGGGGGTTAACTATAGGAGTAAGTCCCAGACCTTACTCAGTCTTCTCCAGCATCTCCTCTCCCCTTTCCTAACATACTGATTCCTTCTTTATTTTACATACACCAAACTTCATCTATCACTTCATAGCCTCCTCAGCGAAGGTATTAATATGCTAACCTAATATCCTTTAGGTCATTGGTGACTGGATGGGCCGCCGCTTTGGCCTTATCCAAGACGCTGTTCTTATGTTGGTCAGTCTTATTATGCTCACTGCCAGCTGGGGCCTTACCCTTCAGGGCTGGGTTATCTGCTATGCCTTGTCCCTCTTCGTATTCAGCATTGGCCTTGGTGGAGAGCATCCTGTCACTGTCACCTCATCTCTTGAGGGGGCTATGAATGCTGGGAAGATCTCTGCCCGCGACGACCGTCTCCACCGTGGCCGCAGCGTCACCAATGCCTTTCTACTTCAGGGGTGGGGTCAATTCTTCAACCAACTCCTCCTAATCATTCTCCTCCTCATCTTCAACAAGGGCTCCGGCAACCCCCCTTATTCCGACTTTGTCGCCCAGTTTGTCTACCGCCTCTCCTTTGCCTTCCCTGCTCTTTTCACCCTCTGGATGGTTTACTACCGTATCTGGAAGATGCCCCATGCTTCGAGGCAGCTTACTGCGGCTAAGAACCGTCTCAACGTTACTGGCTATGACTTTAAGGCCTTGGGCTACTGCTATACCCACTTCGGCGGCCGTCTAATTGCAACTGCCGGTGCATGGTTCTGCAGTGACGTTTTCTTTTATGGCAACAAGCTCTTTCAAGGGCAGTTCATCCAAGTTATCTCTGATAACCCTAACTCCCTTATGACCAGTTGGACCTGGAACCTGGTCAACAGCTCGGTTGCTTTGTGCGGCTATTACTTTGCTACTTTCTTTATGGATAATAGGCTGTATGGCCGAAAGAAGATGCAGCTGATTGGCTTCTTTATGTGTTTCCTTATGTTCATTATCCCTGCGTTCAAATATGACTACTTTACAAGCCCAGCTGGCATTCGCGCCTTCCAGGCCCTGTACTTCCTGTCCTCTTTCTTTGGACAGTTTGGTCCTAACTGCGTGACCTTTATCGTTGGTGGAGAGGTCTACCCGACTTCAATCCGCGCTACTGCTCATGGCTTCTCCACTGCGGTTGGCAAGGTTGGCGCGCTATTTGCCTCAGTTCTTTACAACTACATCGATACGCAAACCAAGTTCCACATTGTCCCGTGGTTCGGCCTGGCTGGCATGATCCTTACCTTCATCTTCTTACCGGATACTACTGGTCTTGACCTCAAGGAGCAAGAGCGTCGCTGGAACTATATCCGAGAGGGTAAGGCTCACGAATACCACGGGACCGCTGTCCACCCCAAGCATCTCAGCCGATGGGAGCGCCTGCGTGGCCTTGACAAATCATACAACCCAGACCTCGACTGGAAGGCCAAGATTGCCGACATTCGTGCCGAGTGGGAGAGGGCTCAGATTGAAAAGGAGCTGGAGGGAATTAGCAGCGACAGCGTGCTTGAAGACGACGATTTCTCACAGGAAATGCACGAGTATCTCAAGCGGTCCAGCCCACCAAGCGTCAACCAGCGCGGGGTCCTAGTTGAGATGACAGTGGTTAATGAATCGAAGTGAGCGAAGGATTGTTAGAGTCTTGGCTTTGGCTCCGAGAGACTAGCCAACTAACCCTGCATAGGCGAGAGCACAAAAGGTTCAGCTAGAAGGAGGTTTGCATACACCCAGGGCAATGATGATATATAGTGAAAGTTATTTCCATAGATAGTTCATATTGTATATAGAGAATAAAATGGACGTCCAGGTTATACTAATGAGGATCTAAGCTCATGGCTGGTTATCTGATGACGCGTTACTGTGGGCCTCAGGCTGGTCAGCTGAAGACGCCTTGGAGAATTAGGGGCAGCCCAAGGGCTACGGCTGGTTTGGGGGCGATAATTATTATACCTGTTGTTGTAATAGACAACCGGCAGTTGAATTCACGTACTCCGTACTCCGTAGATAATGGTCGATGTAAAATCCCAACAGGACGTGTGAGCATGTTTACTTTTTCTGTTCATCGATGCTAATATACGAGCAGCACTTTCTCCCCTTATAACCCATGTCCTACCTATCCCACGTGATAATTGGCGTAAGCTTGGCAAATGTGATAATCTGTTAAACCGTGAGCCACTTTCCATTTGTACGAGTACGGAATTTGTAGGGGGAAATGGCGGCGCCGATCGCCCAGGTGCGCCAATCATTCATCCTGATGGTCACCATGTGTCCAGACTTCAAATTCTCAAGCTGGCGAAATTTGCCGCTTTTATCTGTATGACCGGGTGAGATTTAAACCTCTCGTTGTCCTTCGTCCTTGCAACCTCAAGTTCCAAGGGCGATCTTACATCAAAAACACACTGCATATCACATATCACGATACCACATTGCCCATACATGGAAGGGGGAAACATGACGGAAGACCCCGGCACAAGTCAGATCTCCGACTGGCGATCCATTGTAACGCTCATTGTTTTCGTCCTGACCAGTGAGTTCATAGCCGCTGCATAACCGAATTTTGCCCACCTCACTAGGCCGCAAATAACACCAATGCGTTTGAACAGATGTCAATGTGCTCTTCCCATTCCATATTCCCATTTATGTCCCTCGAAAGCTCTGGACTGCATTCCTCAATAGCTTAACTTACCTTCGAATCATATCGCCAAGGAAAGTCGACTTACAAGATGATCAGAATGAGAGGGCCAAGGCCTTTGTGCGGTTCAATTTCCCCATGAACTCTGTGACGGCGCCGCTGCTGGCGGACCTTTTCTTACTTGCCATCCTGGCTATTGGGCGCAAAGAAATACACGACGGTGTCCTCGGGTCTGACAACATTTTCCCCATCGACATTATGGCCTTCTTCCTCACGTTAGCGTATATCGCCATCTCCATAGATGCCTCTGGCCTAATTAGATACCTTGCGTTGAAGGTGCTTCAATGGGGAGGGAGCGTTGGGCATAGGCTCTTTTTCTACCTCTACTGTTTCTTCTTTATTCTAGGGGGCTTCATCGGCAACGATCCTATCATCCTATCCGGTACAGCCTTTCTCGCATATATAACTCGAATCTCAAGCAACATCGTCCACCCTCAAGCTTGGATTTATACACAATTCGCGATTGCAAACATTGCTTCAGCTATCCTGGTCTCTTCAAACCCGGCAAATCTCGTTCTTGCCGGCGCTTTCAGCATCAAGTTTATCGATTATACGGCAAACATGATCGTCCCTGTTGTTATTACTGCTATCATCCTCTTCCCATGCCTGTTATACATGGTCTTCGCCAATGACTCTCTTATTCCATATTCGATCATACTGCATCAGCTCCCCGAGGAGGTTAGAGACAAAAAACCTATCAATCCGAATATTCCTAAAGCTAGGGGATCTGTCCAAGAGAGTGAAGCTTCACATGGTGAACAACAGACGGGTCTCTCACTCGAAGAGATTATGAACCCCTTCCTGGATAAGGCGAGTGCCGCTTTTGGAACCGGCATTATGATGGTGACACTCATCACCGTGCTGGTACTGAATGCGGTTTTCACGGGTGCCGAGCCCCATCCTGTCTTCTGGGTGAGCTTACCGGCCGCATTTGTCACGTTCTGTTGGGATCTTGCGTGTGGGTGGTATCATAGAGAGGAGACGCGCCAGATAGCCCGAACGGGTCGGCGGGATATGGAAGATGTTCGAGCCAATCAAACAATTCAAGAAGACAACAGAGGTGAGAGCGATCGGGACCCTATCGCCATTGAACTAGTTCTGGTCAACGCTCGCGTAAATGAAGTCGCTGCAGATGGAATCGTTATCGCAGAAGCAGACAACCAAACAGCCCGAACCGTCACAGTCACGGACAAGGATGAGACCATACAATTCTCCTCTGGAATCTTTATTTCCGCCATCCAACCAACTATCGGCACCTTGTCAAGTGGGCAGGTGGAGGCAACGAAGCCGTTGTCTCAAGATTCGGCCTCCCAACAAGCCCGTGGACCAACAACGCTGGCATCCATGGCTCGCGATGCATTCAGATGGCTCCAAGAGACTTTCCCCACGGCTACGGCTGTGGTTACTCACCTGCCACTCCCTCTGGTACCGTTTGCTTTCTCCATGTTCATTCTAGTTCAAGCCCTAGTGAACAAGGGCTGGGTGCGTGTATTTGCGTACGGATGGGATCATTGGGCAAGTAGGACAGGGACCATTGGAGCGATTGGAGGCATGGGATTCTTATCTGTGATACTGTGCAATGTGAGTTACAGCTTGAACTTCCGGGCTCTATCTGGTGAACAGCTAACCACTAACCGTGAGTAGTTTTCGGGTACAAACATCGGCACCACCATCCTCTTATCCCGCGTTATACAAACGTGGGCAGAGCTTCATGCCGACAAGGCGCCCATCAGCAACCGGACATTCTGGGCAACAGTCTACAGTATGGCACTTGGAGTCAACTACGGTGCATTCAGTACCACCTTCAGCGCATCACTTGCAGGACTCTTATGGCGCGACATTCTCTCTAGAAAGCATATTCATGTGCGGAGGCGTGAATTTGCACGCGTGAACCTTCCCATTATTTCCATTTCGATGATCGTTGGCTGTCTTGTGTTGATTGGCGAAGTATATATTACTAGGGATAATACCCCTTATAGTACATAGCCTTTAGGCGACGGTTGAAATGGGGCTTGACGATTTATGAAGATTACAGATGAATGAAGAAGGGGGTTGGCCCTCAGTTCTCCTTACAAATCCCAAATCGCAATCCAAGGCTTTAAGCAACCAACGGACATCATGTTGTAGATTTGTCCCAATAATTCGATTACTTCACGCATCTAAGCAAATATGTCTCCATATTGTCCCATATTCCAAGGTATGGTCATCCCGTCAACCCAGCTTCACACGTTTAGGCCCAACAGTGGTTTCCATTGAGCCGATTTGTGTTATCCGATACTGAAAGGCTTGCTTTTCATCCAGCCAAGGTACTTTGATTGGGGCTACGTGCTTTTGGACGAAGTCTAGCAAGACATCTGCTCCTGGTGTGTTGCGTGCAATTGCGATAGACGAGACTCTCGAAAGTCCGAGAGTGCTGCCCAGTCTCTCAGAACAAGGCTTTGAGAACCCAACAAGTCTAATCTTCTCATTTTCAGGAAGACTTTTGGATGCCACTCCAACCATTTGGGGAAAGTGACAGTTGAATGCGGATGACTGGTTTCCACGTGCCACAAAAACCATGGAGTAGGGGTTGCTGGAATCGTGGTCCTCTGAGCGTGAAGTTTCCTGGGAGCACCCTGAGAGAGTTTCTAGATTCTTGGTGATGGAGTTAAAGCCGACGTCGACGTTGGTGCTGATCGCTGGTTTGGGCGGCGGTGGAATTTTCGTGGCAGGTGAAGATTCTGTGTCCTTGGCCAATGTCTTTTTGTCCCGCTTAGCTGCTCGTTTTCCCTTTGAAGGCTTGGTATGAGTTCGGCGATGTTGACCAATTGGACTCAGAAGACTGATTGGTTATCGATTAGCATGCATACTCGGTCATATCGAGTCGAGTTGTGAGGTGAATGGCGATGTTATAATTCTGGCACAGTGGTAACATACTTGCAGAGGAGCTCGAGAATCGTGTCCTGGTCATCTGATGAGATTTCTGGCCTAAAATGAAGATGAGCGGAAAGCGGCAGACAGTGCGGGTGGTGAGATGTACCATGATGTTGCTGAGAAGGGTGTATCGAGATGATGGACAAGCTTTTTGCGCCCGGGAGGCTGGACTGGAGTGGCCATGTTGCGGCAGCTTATGAAAGAAAGCGGGCAGAGAGTAAAAGGAGGCTATAGTTGTCTTGGGTATCGTATCTTCTTGGTTGGGTTCAGAGGAAAGCGTTATCTTGCGAGAGAATTACGAATTGTTTGAGTGAGATGCGATGAGATGAGATGAAGAAAAGAAGTTGCAGCAGTATACTCCGTACGGAGCCACACAGTGCGACGCGAAGAATTCTTGCTCAAAGTGCATTATCTAATACTTATCGCAGCATAATGGTGGGTCGCACAGATGTGGAGCTGTCATGGCCACCGACCTGCAAGGGCCGGATTCCGGAATCAAGGAGGAGAAGAAAACCGGGAACTGGTGCAAAAAGCCACAAGACGAAGACGGGAAATGGAGGTCTGGCATCCACTTTAGACGCCCGCTCCGGGGAGGCCACCCGGAGACCAGCATCGGCCGGATCTCGACGCCTTGAAGTTTTGAGATGGCGATTACAGGGCACCACAGGCTATGACAGGCTACGATAGGCCATGACAGGCCATGACAAGGCTTCGTCAGCGATGGCCTTTGTACCTGACCAGTACTTCGAATCACCTGATGCGCCGCGAGAAATAAATAGGGTGAGGACTGCCACTCGGGGGGTAAAGATATCAAGTAGATATGTATTATGTATGCGAAGTACTTCGTAGATAGGGCATCAACAGACTGCTGCTGGTTTTCAACCCTGTATTTTGTACGGAGTGTTACGGGATGACGCAATGGTTGGGTTTTCAGCTCCCATCCGATTATTGACGCCTCTTTTCTTCCAGAACAAAGAATGGCTTTAGTGTCACCAAGGCTCACCCATATCAATACAGCAAGCCGTCTTCCCGATATTGATGAATGAATCTGAGTCTTGCTGCAGTGTGTGAGTATAATAAAATTTGAACACGGCTTAACAAATAGATACTGTATCTACCTACCTACCTACCTATGTCTGGACTGTAGCCTTTCGGACCATTCCACCAGTCAAGTAGCCCAGAGATCACGGACTTGCTGCCAGCCAACCATGGTGCTCTCCCACCCCACCACTCACTCACTCACTCACTCACTCACTCCTTTGTCCTCCTCCCTCCATAAAGTTGGAACAAAACAACTGCATTTCCTGGGATGCGCGCTGCTTTCCGCCCGTCTTCTCGTTGATTCCGAATTCGCCAGCCGCTATCGTCCGACGTCCAGAAAAGTCCCGTCTGTTCTGTGCATTTCCACCTTTGGCCGCGAAAGGCGCTCCGCATCCCGTTCAACGCTTCTCAGCTCCACCATGGTTAAGACCGAGGCGTTTGCCTGATAGGACGCACACAGTGACTGTCCATACATACATGCTCGTACAGTCGAGTCGTCACCACGCTGGAATCACTCCCTCCCCGCTCGTGCCTCGGACACCCCTACGCCCAGCGTAGATATAAAGTGAGAGCAGTCAACTTTCAAAGGCCACTACTTCAGACGCAGCACGGCACTTGATCTACACGGGCTCGCAGCTCGCAGCTCGCAGGCCCCGTCACGCTCACATCTCTGCCCAGAGGTAGGTATTATTGCAGCTCTGCCACCATTCCGCTTCTTTCATCAGGTAGGTAGGTAAAGAGCCCTGCCCTGCGCATCTGGCAACTCCGCTCTAATAATAGACAGGCCTTTGATGGCAGTTCCGTCGTGGCCACAAATATCATTCCGGTGTCCTTTGGGCCTTGCAGCTACCTGTTGTGGCATAGGTAGGGAGCTACCTTTGCGCCTAGCAGTCGACAGGGTCTTGATCCGCCCGCACCGCGTACTGCGCTAACAGCAAGGTGAGGCTTCCCGTTCTGTTTCTCCTCCCCCACCATTAAGCACCCATTGCCACCACCACTAGTTACAGCTACCCCTCGCCTAGTTCCACACAAGCACCAGTGCGCGTCCTCCATACCCGCTTCCCCAAATCTTCACGACATCGCAGGGTTTCCACGGTTTTTGTATCATCACCTCATTCACCCGTTCGTCGGCTGGCTGTGTGCGCGCGTGCGTGTGTGTATAGTTACGACCAGCAGCCTGCCTTGTTATCGTCTTCTCTCCCCGCACTCAATCTCGCGGCCGCCCGGCAGTCGTATTAACTACACATGTTAATTTTCTATAGCTGCCGCCCGGACGGCCCTCGCGTCGTCGTGACGTCTCTGGACCTCCAGGCTTCGTGCTCCCACACCCCTCTGCACCAGCCAGATGGATCCCGTCTCGATATCCCCCAACCATCCAGAGCCTGCTGTCTCTCCTGAGCCTAGCTCGACCCGGCCAAATCCCTTTGACGATAGTGACGCTTCCTCGCGCAAGCGCCGGCGCACCTCGGCCTCTGGATCCCCAACCGTCTCTATCGAAACGGTGCAGCCCGCCGCCTACGTTGCTGGAAGCTCCGACGCTGCCAAATCCGCAAATACCGTCCAAGATAATACCATGAACCTCGACAAAGACCCCGACCCGCTGACGACGCCGGACCAGGACCCTGTTTCCTGTACGTCTCTTGAAGAACAAGAACCCTCCACATCGAGCCGGGTCACTCTCAACCTTCGGAACGCTCCGTGTAGTGACCCAACGTCTTCTCTCACAGATGCTTCGCTTTCAGCTCGCCCCCAAGATGATGTGCCTGTACCCGAAGCGGACACGATTAAGAAGAGCGTGGAGGAGTCCGATCTCGACATGGCGCAAGGCCTCGATGTGGACCTAGAGATCTCTCAACGTTCCTCTTCGGTATCAGCAAGCCCGCCCATTGAAGTGATCGCGGTGCCGGACGATGAGGGGACAGCCGATGATGATATGTCATTTGACCCATTCAACGTCGAGGTTGCCATTGTTGGCGAGGATGTTGCATTTGCGGATCCCACCACGCAGTTCCCATATCACGATCCAGAGGATACCTTATCTGAGACGGTGCACCGTTTGACCCAGTACATTTCAACTCGTGAGTTCCCTTGCGACCACGTAAAGAGCGCATACTTAGAAAGTCCAGAATCCCCGATAGAAAGTGGTGTCCTCGACCAAGTCCAAGTATGGCTCGAGCTCTATCTCAAGTTCGCGAAGCATGCCAGCCCAAGCTCCGTTCTGGACTCATGTCGGACACATCGGAATTTTTGGCTGTCTCTCCCAGATGTTTGTTTAGCCATGACAAATAGAAAGTATGTGCCCCATTTGGCGATCCATCTTAGTCCGCGATTAACAAGATCCAGGCCCTCACTGCTCAAGTCGTCAGTGCTCCGATCTACCGTGGTGGATCTCTATTCCGCATTCACCGAACTGGCAGCTAGATTTGTCGCCATTGACTGTTACATACTTCGTGAGTGGCTGTCCACCACAAGTCTATTAGACCCCCACGGGCCCCTCCTGTTCTCCACCGGCTACCTTCAACAGGTCCATACGTTGACCCGACGCCACGACTTACCTTCGGATGATGATTTTGCCCAAGCACCTGCAGCTTCATGGGCTCGATCAGACCAAGCATCTTATTTTGTGGGTCAGCTGCAGGCGACTCCTAGAGGGAGTATTGAGTCGTTGGGCAAGTTGGCTACACTGCTCATCGAAGCCATACCAAACTTGCCGAAGCTATCAGACAGTTTAGCCCCGGTCATTCAAGTTCTCACAAACTGTTTGCGAGAATCTTATCGAACATCACGCCTAGGGCAACAGGGTGTACCACACGCCAAACAGATGCTGAAGCTTGGTCATGAGCTCTGGAGCACCATGTCGCCCTTTCTCAACATGACGGTCGAGAAACATGTCACATATTTAAGCAGTGAGAGCACTTCTTGCGAGATTCAAGCATTGGCCGAGATGCTGAACTTTTGTCTTCATGGCGACCATGAAGAGGCTGTCATCGTACTCGGGAATCATAGGCAAACCTACCCTGGCCTTCCCCCGAGATACACCCATGAAGCCGTTGCGTGGGAATGGAAGGTTGACATCATGGGGAAGCTCATTCGGTCTAGCCAGATGCAACTCCGTGTCATGGCTGTTACCACTCTGTGTAGCGACCTCGTGGCTGTCTGGAGGCGACTTTGTGATGCTGGGGAAGACCATAATTTCGCCTTCCTCAACCATTTAGGAGATTACCTCATGCGGATCAACTTGATTGACTACATCCTTGGGCCAAATTGCCATCCTGAAATCATTATGGAGAGTGCCAACATTATTGGATTTTTGGTTGTAACCAAAATGTACCGGGATGAACATACGGATCGTTTGTGGCAAGGCATCACGGCGAGCCAAGATCCTCGAGTTGCGGACGCTCTGACAAGGATGATCACGACAATCGCCAATCTCTTCGATTATCCGGGCTTGCTACGTCTTTGCGAAAAGTTTCAATCATTGCCAATCGAGGCATTCAACCCCTCTGTGAGGATGCTTTGGGACAACATGCTGCGTGAATTGGTCGCGAGATGTCAAATGGAGCAGACAACACTGAGTTTCCTCCCATATGACCTCTGTTTGCGATTATTAAGAGAATCTTCTATTTGCGCATCTGGTTCTCAAGTAGCTCATCCGGAAATGCAACACGCGGCTATGCAAAAGTTCAAAGATCTTTTATCCCATGGACCGGACCCTCAAGGTCGGCGTGAGCTCTATTCAAGCTGTATCAAGGATGTGGCGGCGAAATCACCCACAACACTGGGTAGTTTGTGGTGTCTCTCAATGGCCATCCGTCCAGCGATACTTGTCGAATTGAGGGTTCTCACGGAACAACACGATCTGGTGAGACTGATCGTGGAGGAGCTTGAAAATGCTATCCAGGCGGGACAAACAGCAGGCGTGCCTGCTGTGCTTTCCGGGGCAACGAATCAGCCAAGAAGAGACTTTGTGACCAGCATTATACAACACCAACCCGAGGCGATCAATGATGATCTTGGTAAAAGACTGTGGGATATTCTTGTGGGGCCGCAGTCTCCTTGCTCGGACGACAGAAAGTCTGGTTGGCAAATAATTATGAGCACCCTCAGAAGGTCGGCCTCCGAAAACCCTTTCCTCCAAACTTGCTTCTCTGAGTACCTACCAAACCTTGCACCATCCTGCTTCTGTGAAGGAATGCTGGAATTCGTTAAAGAGCAGGTTCTCTGGTTGGTAAACGAGAGTGTTGATTTCGCTCTTGACGAGGAAGCTGTTGTGACGAAAAGCAGCATCGAGCAATTGTGGCGGATGATCCTCGCAGCGGATGATGCAATCATTGTTGAGCCGGCGATTCGTACCCTGGCTATTGATGTTTACCTGGAGAGTCGCACCATCACAACATACCCTTTTAATCGGGCCCGGCAAGTTCACCTTTCTTTCGTTGATCGGTGTTTGCATCAGCTCAAGGACGCTGCAAGGAGAATCAAGGCTTCGATAGATGGGACCTCTAGTGGCGAGGATGAGCCAATGGTGATTGTCGCAACCGATGAAGAAATACAGGAGCAGGAGCGGGTGTTTATTCGAAGTCTGCAACTTTTGCGATTCTTCATGGAAGCGCACTACTCTAAACCATACTTCTCTGCACCAGACCTCAGATCGCTGATATCTCAGGAGCCTTACCAAGTTGAAGGAGACCTTGCACAGCTAAAATATCAGTCATTCGATGGTGCTCTACAAACAGAGGTCAAGCCTCTCCACATTGGCATATTAAACACCGCAGCTTCTCTTCTTGCTAGCCTAAGCAGAGAAACTGGTTTTGAGAATTATCGAGTGTTTTATCGGGGACATCCGTTCCTTCCCACTGAAGATGAAATTTGCAAGTCCTTGGAGGATTTACATGTCAGTGAGGGATTAATTTTGGTCAAACGTGAAGAAGGCAGCGCGCCGTCTTCCGTCCGAGTTAAACCTGGCTCATCCCCTCTAGAGATTGAAATTCTGTCTCATTTTCAGGAGCTGTGGGAGTACTTGAGCATGGATGACAAAATCGCGAAAGAGGTATGCGTTCTATGAGAGAAACTATTGGTACGATTACTAACATGTTAAGATTTACAACCTGCTAGTGAAGCTTCCCGCGGACGGCCACATCATAGAACTGTTTGAGAGTGAAACGACTTCCTACAGAGATGTCTTCCTTTCTGGGCAGCCTTTCAAGTCACTCTATGCCATCCACGCGCTGGTTGAGTACACAGAAACCGCTCGATTAGCAGCCTCGGATAGCAGCCACAGAATTAGATATCAAGGCTTTTCTCAAACATCATATGAAGAAGCGTTGCGCAAATCTCAATATTTGGTTGTCCAGGCGATATCTGATCGGGAGTTACTATACAGAACCAACTCCCAGTTGCAAGTTCAACTTATGGGTTCTTTGATGCAGACATTTGTGAAACTCCTTGAAGGTGTGTTTGTTTTCCATCATTGCAGTCTTCAGACTAACAGGGAAACCAGATGCTCGCCCTCCAACAGTTTTCAAGGAGGCAGATGGTGCCATCGCACCTACTGCAGATCGACTCATAGCCATCTTATCTAACGCTGCAAGTTCCACGGAAGAGGCTGCCGTATCATTGATATCCAGCACCATGACTGCTATTCTACGGCTTGGCCTACAGAATACTCGATTTTGGGAAGATACTACCATTAACTCGGAATTTCGCCAACTTGTCCCGAAGCTTGCGCTCTTCGACGCCAGAAAGGCGGTAAGGGAACTTGTCTTGGAGCTTATTGAAGATGTAGTCGATGGCGAGGACCAGCCCTCCTCAACAATGTTGCCTACCCCTTCGGAAGCCAATGCAACTCCCCCCCATACTTTGACACGGTTTTTTTGGTCGATCGTTTCCAACCTTCTCACGCAAGTTGTCAAGTTCCCTAGCCAATGCCATGAGCTTTTCACAATATTTCAGTTCCTCTTACTTAGGGTCTCCAAGATATCGCCTACAGCAGTGGATTTCCACAGTCTTGCTGGGTTGACTAGTGAGCTTCTACTGAGCCACGTTTCGACCGAGGTAAAGCATCTCATCTTTCGCCCTTCCTTTCATCAAGCTAAGATAGTCTTTAGGAAATCGATCAGATAGAGCCTCTTGATCCGGTAGCCAGAGGCCTCGTCTCCCTTTTGCACATGTGCATGCAGATTGACGATACACTACCCACTTCCCTATTGTTGCCCCAGTAAGTCGATCACCACAATACTACATACAATCTTGATGCTAACCTTGCAGTAATCTTGGTCAACTTCTCTTTTGGCGACACCTCTTCCCCCAGAGTCGGAGTCCCGACCAACCGGCCGCCACGGTATTTTTGAATACAGATACGCGCGCGAAGCTCTATGAGGTTATTTTTCGTCTTACCAGACAGGACAGGGGAAAGTTTGGCTCGTTGTTGAAGGCAGTCAATTCCCTCGTACCCTACTTCTCTGATGAAGACGGTATGTATCTCGCACCTGAGAGTCAGCCTCGTTCGCTCTTGTTGATGATTAACTAGATGACCCTTATCTCTATGAGCTCCCTTTTCAATTCGAGCGTACCAAGGCTATCCGGTCGCCATGTGGCTATGTTGGCCTACGCAACCTGTCTAATACATGCTACCTGAACTCACTGTTGACTCAGCTTTTCATGAACACCCAGTTCCGCCGATTCGTCATGAAATCCAACATTCGAGACCCGTTTGAATCACAGCAGCTTTTATTCCATACCCAAAAGCTCTTTGGCTACATGCAAAGCAGTTACCGGCGCTTTATTGACCCAACGAACATGATTGGTGCCATCAAAACCTATGAAGATACCCCCATTGATATTCACAGCCAGATGGATGTGGATGAGTTTTACAATTTGCTCTTCGACAGATGGGAGTCACAGCTACTGACAGGGGATGAGAAGAAAAGGCTTCGATCCTTCTATGGTGGACAACTTGTCCAACAAGTCAAGTCAAAAGAATGCGACCACATATCAGAGCGCCTTGAGCCGTTTTCTGCCATACAGTGCGATATCAAGGGGAAAAGTACACTTCAGGAAAGTCTCCAAGCCTACGTTGATGGGGAAATCATGGAAGGCGGTAAGTAAATGGCTGACGTTGGGTGTCGCATGGAGCTGACGAAAACCATCCAGATAACAAGTATAAATGTTCCACTTGTGATCGTCACGTCGATGCCGTAAAAAGGTGACACAAGACATCGCATCCAATTTACATGTCATGCTAACACGTTTGCAGAGCCTGTCTGAAAGATATACCCGATCATCTGATCTTTCACTTGAAGCGGTTCGACTTCAATCTGCGAACACTGCAGCGGAGCAAAATTAACGACTATTTTTCATTCCCCCCCACGATCGACATGCGACCTTATACGATTGAACATCTCAGTGATTCCGTGCCTGGGAAAGGTGAAGATGTCTTTGAGCTTGTCGGTATTCTCGTACATTCTGGCACAGCCGAGTCTGGCCACTACTATTCATACATCAGAGAACGCCCTTCATCAGCTTGTCGCCCTAACTGGATTGAATTCAACGACGATATAGTAACGCCTTGGGATCCGTCTCTCATGGAAAACTCGACTTTCGGAGGCCCGGATCAGCGGTCCATCTACGACAACAATGGCATCCTTTATGACAAAACATACAGCGCCTACATGCTCTTCTATCAGCGTGCTTCCTCTCTCATATCTGAGCAGCGAGTGATGTCTGCTCAGAATATCTCTGTACCTCTACAGGTTGAGGCGGACCTGCAATTGAGGGAACATATTCTTAACGAGAATACGCTCATTGTGAGGCGACACTGCCTATATGACCCGAGTCACGCGGTTTTCGTGCAGAATTGTTTTTCCCAGGCTAGATCGCTGGATGAAGGCCGGCTACAAATCTCAAATTCACCCCGAAATGCCAGCGCAAATGCCGAGAGGCGGCAGCCTCACGATCTCAAAAGCCTGGCGATGGAGATGACCCTGAGTCACCTTGATCAGGTCGTAACACGAACAAAGGATACACCGCAATTCACCAACTTCTCCATGATGGTCAGGTCTGCGGTTCTCAGCTGTCACAACTGTGCTTTTGCATACTATGACTACTTTAATTTTCGGCACGTTTCTTTCAGGGCGCTGCTTCAGCGCAACCCTGATGCTGCTGTCCGTTCTTTCACTGGTCAGACGCTTGTGAGCGCACTAGAAAAGATCTCTGTCAAATCTCCTCAGCTTTACGATTCGGCCAATGTGTTGGCCGACCGGCGTCGCAATAGTGATGCACAAGCCACGGAGGACTTCAACCACAACCTGCCAGTTTCTGAGCCTTCAGTTTTAGACGGTACAATACTTCTGTTCAACTATATCTGGAGATTTTTCCACATTCACATTCGTTCCTGGGATGAGCACTTCAACACCCTTCTTGAATTTGCAAAGCTTGGAGAACGCGAGGTCGCTCATCTCCTAGCGAACGATTACCTCCTCAAGTTACTTCGAATGATTGCGGCAGACGCGATCATGGATCTCTCCAGCAACTATTCCCGGATGTTGCACAATGTACTTCGGCGGGTACATAGCCGCCCACCATCCTACGTGGCAATCCTAGCTGCCATCGACCATCTACTTCAGCAGCTTGAGCCCGTCCTTGGCCCCGAATATATTGTCGAAAAGCCGCTGGAACGGCTAGATCACTCGGGTAGGCCGTTTCCCTGGACATCAGAGGAGGTTCAGTTCCTTCATAGCCATCCTGAACGTCAGCTTTCCAGCTTCTTCATGGAGAAGATGTTAGGAATTGATCAGGCTCAGAACATTACCCACAGCATTGTTCGCCGCTTGGTTGTGACCGGGTCGCAGATGGATTTCCGGGTTTTCAACAGCCTCCGAAAGAACGTGCAAGGCGATACCACGACGCAGCCTATGGATCCATTCTTACGAGCGGCAAGTCAATATCTCGAGTCAACACCATCACTTGATCATGCGCGGAATCTTGTTCGTCACATCGGTACCCAAGCCAAAAATCTGCAAAACGCAGAAGGGGCTGCATTTTTGGAGCTTTTCGGTGCTGCCTTGAATCTTAGGAGGCCAGATGTCGACATGGTGAAGACGATCCAGGATTGCAGCGTCGGGACTATTCCAGACTGGGCACCTTACTTGCTCGTATATGCGGATAACGGTGTCAGGTGTGACGCTGAACAGTTAATTGAAGATGAGCTCTTCCAATTTGCGTTGGAGGATTTAGGTGAAGACACCTTGAGTCCGGGAAGACGTGAAGAAGCCAAAACTGTGATCAAGAAGTTAGGCATACGATGCCTAGCCTACCTCCGCGACACACATATCAAACGACGAGTCCAGATAGGACAAGATGCAGCTGGTGCAATACTCCGAGTAATTGGAAAATGTGCGACTTGCCTCAAAGCCAACCTCGAGACAAATGACGACCCAGATACCGCCGAATTCAGGGCGCTTCAAAGTGGTAAGTAAACCTTTCGTGATAGGCACATATAGGGATGAGCATACTGACACTTCAAATAGAGGTTATTGGGCCGCTGCGGAGACTCGTTGTGGATGAAGTAGATGATGATGGCTCTGGTAAGCCACCCCCATTGCAAGGTTGCTGTGATGTACACTATCTGCATACGTGACTAACCTAATGAACTAGATTGGGACGGGTCATGCATCTCATCGGACCCGCTAGATGTTCACGCAGAAACAGGAATGCAAACAGTGAATGACATCGACGATACGAACTTGATATGAAGCACATAATGCCGCAAGGAACAAGCAAGACAGACCTTTCTAGAGGAGAATAAGGTATAGGCCAAAAGAGGCTGGTTGAGGTTTCCGGCGTCAAGGCTGATATTTTCGCTTGACTTCTTTTTAACTCGTTCTTTATTCCATCCTACTATTAGGGTGAGAAGCAACAGCATAAACCCAGTTAGCGACAACATTGCGAGGACTATGAATTGGGTTAGGAAAGAGCCAAGTTGACGATGGTGATTATGTGCATAGCATCGGAGTGATGGCGCCTAGGATCCTGTTGATGTGAACATGAACTTATGTTATGGCTATGGGGGCCTCATTTTCTGTTGGCATTCGCCAATGTCTTACGTAACCAGCGATGAGAATTGATGACGAGATGACGCTTGCGGCGCCTACACTTGATGAAGATGCTGAGGTTTGCGAGTAGAGCAGAGTACTGAGAACATTTTGAGGGATCAAACTCATTGCTTAGAAATTGTTTAACGAAGACTAAGCTAAGGATTCTTCACCATACGGTTTGATCCCTGCGTAAACCTTGATGGAATGAATCGACGTGAATATATTGGATGGGATGGCGTAGATGTATTAATCGCTCATTCGTAACGTGCTGCTGAGGAGCCCTACGATTGTGTGTACGGGTGAGCACACCGATGATTGTCAAGGCCCATGTAGGAGTTTCGACCAAAATGGTCACAAAGGTCATAGTAACGGTTAACTTTGAGATCTAAACAGTGATCAATGAATCAATCTTATACGTTCAATCTATATGAACCACAATGCTGCCCATGATCGGCCATAGTTGATTGCTCCTAGTCTGCAAAACCAGGCCGGCCGAGATCCGGGAGGGGTTGATCGGAGGTGTGGGGCCGCATGACCCCCGATGTAGCCGGTTGTGATCGGCCCCCTCTTTGTGCCTCATTGAAGGACTCGCTAGCATCGTTTTAATGGCATTAATCCGCGTCAAGACTTCTTAGCAATTCGGCAGATGGGGCAAAAAATGTCGTGCCCGTCAACGGTCTCGAATAGTCCAGCAACCGATCATGCAACCCTGGCGGGTCCCCAATAAACATGCGACTCAGCATGCGCTCAATAACCCACAAGCGGCGCGAGTATCCGATGAAATAAGTGCCAAAAACGCCAGACCCAGGCGAGCCGAATGGCATGTTATCCCGAACTATGTCATACTCGTTCCCGTTCTCGTCCTGGATCGTTGCGAGGGACTTGTGTGGCTGTTGATGGCTCGGTTCCGGGTCTTCAAGCTCAATGTTGTCTAGCTTGGTGCGACCCATGATGGCTTCTTGTTTTTCTGTGGATAGAGCGGTCCATCCTTTTATGTCATGTACGTATTTTTGCACGACGATGTAACTGCCGCCAGCGACAGAGGCATCCTCCTCAGCGACCAGAACGGACGCGGGGACGGCTGGGCCGACTGGATTAGCAGTGCCGTCGACGAAGCCTAGCAGATCGCGGGCATCGAAGTAGCGGAATCCCTCTGTATTGTCGACCACGGTCACGGAGTCGCTTAGGAGGTTCATCAGTTGCCGCTCAAACTCAAAGCAGATGTCACGCCGGTCCGAACGGATGTGGAATAGCAGATCACCAGGTGTCGAGACAGCTGCATGTTTCGCACCCTTGATGACAAGGAAAGGGTGGAGCTCTGCTGGTCGACGCAGACCGGTCAGAGAGTCCCAGATATCGCTGCCGATGCCGACAGTGCAGGCAAACAAAGAACCGAGGTCTCGCAGGGCGACATTCTTTGCGAGACCGTCAATACCAGCCAACGTTGAGCGTACGGTCTTGATGGCACCGGGCGTGTTGTTGACGGTCACGACGAGAAAGGTTGCTGATTTTGTTAGTGGGGCATCGACAGCTTGGGGCTGCGGACCGTGAAGGCTGCGGTTCATGGCCATTGTTGCATGCGACCAAGAAAGCCGAGAGAGATATTGTTCGGATATAGTTGACCTCGAGAATCTCCGTGATGTGAATTCTGCTACTGACGGGACGTTCGATCGGCTTGAAAGACACGAGAGTCTATGACTCCTGGTGTAGAAACCTTTGAGGACGGTGTTGACAACTTTCGCCATGCACAATTGGCCCTTTGGGTATCAGAATTTGATCTCCATATGATGAGTTATAACAATTGTGGTTGAAGGGATACTCTAATAAGCGACAAGGTTAATGAGCGATCTGTGACGTCAGGTCATGGTCGATTTACAGATGCTGAGCTGAGGCGGAGCAACTGTAAATGCCGACTGCGGCTTTGTAAGGTCCGGAGAATCCGACTTCCAAAATATATAAGTAATATTACAGAGAGAAATAAATGTGATGATATTCCAAGAAAGCGAAGGGAGTATGTATCCGTCTTTGACTGTCCCGTTTGCGCCGGCCAGCCGCCTCATGACGTGCTCCCCAGCGATAATCTCCTATCATGGGCATCGTGACCTAGAAATGAACCCTTACCTACACACCCCGTACATATTCTGTGCTTAAGTATCTTTTTCATTCCATGAATACGCAGCTGGTCTTTGCTGTTCAATGTTTCCAGCATCCGATAGCTTGTATTATCGTTCGCACTCAGGCCACCCTAAACTCATGATGACCAGACCCAATAACCTTTGCACTGCGCAACATGATGGAAGGCCTTAAACTAATTTAAGGCATCCGTGTGGTGAAGCCATAAAACTCGACATATAGGTGCCGGATGCCCAAAACTCAACGGACATCTAAGTATTTATGCAATGGTGAGGGCTCTTTGCAATCCCGAATATATGTCATTTATACGCACAAGCTTTCATTCCATTAATAGACCACGATGCTCATGGGACGGCCCTCTGCAAACAAATAGAACATCAGTGTGGCGGATTATGTCTTCATGACGACTAATGGGAGAAGAGGGGTGGGTTGGGTGACTTGACAGCTTAACAGTAGTAGTATCTACACTGCCGTTAGGGCATAGTGCCTTACTCTGACTTGCAGTCCTAGGTACCTAGTACTTCGTACCCCCCATTTGAATGATTTTGACGAATGATACTCCATAACGTGTCGTGCTCCCGTACTTGTTGCTTATGAATGGATGTACTGGGTTGCGGCTCTTTTTGTTGGCGACGAGGACCTATAAAAAACCCGTTGATCTGTCTGGTTCTGTCGTCTGCATCACCACGTACCACTCGTACATATAAGTACGCCTCCATCAACCGAACCGTCCTGCCAACCAGAGGGCGGCTTTGGAGATATGAGCGCGGGAGAAAATCATCCAGGCGTAGAAGTCCGTTCAGGTGAGAGATGGACAGCACATGTCCCTCCCACCTCTTACATAGCTTGTGAACGCCTTGCTTTACTCAAAGTTGTCGCCCAGCTGCTCGTGTACAAAAGGCGATGGCCTTCCCAATATCTCTTACCGTTCACTCAATCTTCTTCAGTCAGTATTTGGCAAACTGAATAGCCCCGGCTATCTCACCCACTAAGGCCTACTTCCATTGCCCTCGATCCAAACAGGGTGCTGATACATCCTTGCCAACCATCAATTTCGGCCTCCAGTTTCACTTTCGGTTCTGTAACCATGTCTCCGACGTAAGTCATACTGAGCATTCTTATTGTCGACCGGACTTTCGTATCACCAAGCCGGTTTCCTTTTGAGCACATCCCTAATACTTCCCAGCCAAGGCGCAGACCCTTGCAGCAACATTGCCAGATGTGGCCCCCCCAAGCCCGTCCGAGACACGACCAATCGTACGGTTCAGGCCAGCACCCGCGACAACACGGGGCAGAGCCAGTCTAGCGATCTCTTGGGCATTGGTTCCCAATTCGGTACGTGACATCTCGTAGTACCCCTCCACTTTAGAACAGCGGCTGATACATGCACAACTCTACCTAGATACCCCAACCGGTGCACCACGTCGCAATTATGCATTGAAGGTCTGCCTGTAATCTGGCGTAGAACGTACTGGAAGGGACGTGTGCGTTTTTCACGGTTGTGTTGCGACCTTTGCATGCCCGATTTCATTTGTTGAAGTACATGGGTTGAACGAAGTTAGCGGCGATTAAATATCTGCGACAAGACGAAATAGGAATGAATGCTGTTGCCTCAAGTTCAACATCTTCCATTTTGGGCATGTCAAGACCCCGCACTACTTCGTAGGCGCAGGCCATTCTAGAATGTGGCCCACCATAACACGGTTGTACGGAATACGGAGGTACATACTATTCGGCAGTTGACTAA
Source organism: Mycogone perniciosa (assembly GCA_025331125.1). Classification (NCBI taxonomy): domain Eukaryota; kingdom Fungi; phylum Ascomycota; class Sordariomycetes; order Hypocreales; family Hypocreaceae; genus Mycogone; species Mycogone perniciosa. The sequence goes on from JAOALB010000030.1 coordinate 68,305, forward strand.
GCCGGTCTGACTTCGGGACCTACTCGACGTGTGCCTCCTATCGGCGCTTTACGTCAGCTCTTGTAATATGGATATCTTTCAAGTCCAACTTCTCTCATCTTATAAACCTGTCTCAACCAGACATTCGCCAGCTGCTGTTGCAATCCATCATGCCATAGCTGCAGGCGCAAACGCTTTCCAGACCGCGTCTTGGCGTGTATATCCCCAAGCTTATGAACCCCACGAGAATGTGTATACGGAGTCCTGCAGTATCAAACACACACACATACCGGTATTAGGCATTGAATAAGCCTAACGATAAGCCTGGCCTTAGTCCATCGCCATGCACGCAGCTAACTTGGACGAAAGCTAATCAGGATCGGACAAACTTGTTTCTAAGGGAAATTACGAAGAACTCTTTGACAAATGCGGCAGGGAGGCTCGCATGTAAGGGAGGAGAAGCCGTATAAGGAGTCATCCACTAACCTGTCGTAGCACTCTGTCAAATTGCCTCCACGAATTTTGGGTTCGCTCTTTTGTCACAGCAAAGTACTGGGGACGAGGGCCCCAGCTGTGGACTCGAGAAATGATATCCGCCTTGACACAGAATGCCTTGGCCACCTTCACTGCACCTGAGAATTTTCCAATCTCCGCTGAGTTGATCGTAGAGTCACTGCGTGAAGATCCAAATGCACTATTGGTGGATGCATGGAAATTTGCGATAATGGCAGGGAACACGGAGCTGTTGCGTTCCCTGATCATCTTCGTGATGCGTTCGTACACTAATGTCCCCCCGGAGCTTGTCAGCCCCAGCTTCGTCGACTCACGCAGGTATCCTGGTGAAGTAAAGGACATATGCGGCAGGTGGAATGCAGATTCTCCAGCAGTTCGTGGGCTTTTCAAAAGGGGTAGTTGTAGCATCCCCTCTGGATGGAAGCACCCGTTCTGTCACAGCTCTGTCCAAGCTGTCTGCCACAGCACAATTGCCATCTTTGGCTCACGAGCTTCCCCAAATATTAACACTCCAAGTGGATTGTTTATTAGACACTGCAGCAACTGTGGAATGAAACTGAAGCCTATGCCTCTTCACACCCTCGTCATCATGGCATGCTACATCGCAGAGCGCAGCATACGAGGAGAGACACTTTTCGGCGCAATAGCGATTCTTGTCTGTCTGCTTCGGCTAGGAGCTGATGTCTTACTCACTGCGGAGGTGTCAATGGAAGAAATTCTAGGGTTGCCGGAGGGGATGTGCCACCATGTATCACTTCTCGCTGGCGAGTTAGTGCAGGCAGTCCCACAGTCCATCACTGCCCGCTGGACTCCTGAATGTCACATAGGATGGCGGTGCATGCGTGGTGTGTTCGACTTGGCTAGAGATGGCAAGATTCAACGGATTGGTGGCTTCATGATTGACGCTCTCGAGCTCAGCCAATACTCAACCTTTCAAAACTACCGCCCTCCTATGGACTTGGACTTTGACACCAATATGACATCCGATGATATATCCAATCACGACGATACAGATGGAAGTGACGAAGATGAGATTTATGCCGAATCTGACAATTGTGACCTGGATGACTACTACCTTAATAGTCATGACTGGTTGCAATGGCCCTGCGGGAACCGTGAACTCGGTCTCCTATGGGCAACTATTCAAGCTGAACTTCTTACCTATCAGAGGGTTTCGGATTCTGACTCCTGGATTTCCGGCAATTTCTCCATGAGTGCACTTAAATTGTGGCTGGAAGGCGAGACGGCAGAATTCCATACCCCGTTGGTACAAAGTCGGATGATAAAGGAACACACACCTTGTGGATGGTTCATGGGGAAGGATTTTCCATGCCCTGTTGCCGAGGAAGTATGCAAGGAGCACTTTATGAACATGGACATCTACTCCAGGACATCATACCTATACAGGCTCGATTTTCTTGAACATTGGGCAGAATTCTACATACCAGAACCAGAGCCACCCCGGGAAATTAACTAACCGGTCTACTTTTTCAACCTTGGAGCAGTACTTCTTGGGGCAGACAGGATCCTTGTCAGTGGCGGTCGGTGTGTACCTCAAGCAATGGAAATGATGTATCTGCCTCTTGGTTTATAAAACTCACGTGCACCAACATTTAGAAAGAATTTCCTAATCGAGTATCACTTGATGGAGTTGACGGGTCGCCATGAGACAAATTCTGCCTACTGTCCTTCGACTTCTACATCAAGACGCCGCGTCATCCTCACCAGTATCGACGTTTCCCTCAGTAGTTCTTTCCATTACCTAGGCATCTAACTGGAAGATACGCTCAAGACTGTTCATTAGCCGATTTCTTCGGGTACCTGAGTGCCTGAGCAGGCAAGTAGCGAGCGGTGAAGATGGACATTTTACCTTGCTCTGCCAACACACACACACACACACACACTCTCTCTCTCTCTCTCTCTCTCTCTCTCTCTCTCCAAACTGCATCAACGTGTTGATTACTGTGACTCGAAGACTTGAAACTGAGAAAACCTGAAAGCACCAAAAACTCTCCAGCATCATGGCGATAAGAGACCCTGATTCATCGCAAATCCACGAGCACACCAAAGCTACCGAGGAGACCCGCGAGGAAAATGGAGATGGCAATCACCATAACAATGAGTTTCTTGATGGAATTGTGCTGCCAGAACCAACACCCGCATTCGGCTATTCTACAGCCATTGTCTGGATGGCTGTCAACACTCTGGCTACTATTGGGATCGTAAGCGTCAAGATGTGACAAGAGTCATGGATGTTCCTAGGCTTGTTCCTGACAGCCAACAGGTCTTCACCAACAAAGCCATCTTCTCCGATCCGTCCTGGAAGCTTTGCCAGCTCACCTTCGCTTCGTTCCACTTCTTCGTAACATGGCTTACGCTGCATATCCTGTCGCGACCACAGGTGGCATATTTCGTGCCCCGGCGCGCCTCCATTAGACATCTGATCCCACTCGCCATGGCCATGTGCCTCAATGTCATTCTGCCGAATCTATCACTCGCATTCTCAACGGTCACATTTTACCAAATCGCACGCATCTTACTCACGCCAATCGTCGCTCTAATGGACTTTGTTCTATACGGAGAAATGCTGCCGAAGGGCGCCATTGTGGTTTTGGTTCCAGCCTGTCTCGGTGTTGGCATGGTCACATACTACGACTCCATTCCCACACAGGATTTGAGCATCAAGACGACCTCCCCATTAGGCGTTCTATTTGCCTTCACTGGCATATTCGCCTCGTCGTTGTACACGGTGTGGATCGCTAGCTATCACAGGAAGCTCAACATGAGCAGCATGCAGTTGCTTTATAACCAGGCTCCAATTGCATCGTTTCTGCTCCTGTACGCGATTCCATTTCTCGACACATTCCCTGACTGGGGGCATGTTCCTACAAACAGATGGCTAATGATCTTTATGGTGCGTCAGCTATGAACGGCCTCAGAATTCGGAACAAAAAGCTAATGGACGTAGTCTGGTATATTTGCCTCGTTGATCAATATTTCTCAATTTTTCATTGTTGCACAGACTGGTCCTGTCTCCAGCACAGTTGTTGGACATCTCAAGACGTGTACTATTGTTGCTCTTGGTTGGATGATGTCCGGTCGCGCTATCAAGGACAAGTCCATCGCTGGAGCTGTTGTGGCTATCGTTGGGATTATTGCGTGAGTGGATCTTTTGCCAGTTATCTCAAGGAATGGAGTTGACCATAGCTAGATACTCGATTGTGATGCTGGAACACAAAAGTCGAAAGTCTGCCTAACGGATTAAAGGGAATTTCTGGAGTGAATGGTGTTGCATATGGGTAGAGTATATACGAAATAACACTGGGAAATGGTATTGACGCGGGTGATTGGGCAATTGTTGCGAACCATGAAATCGAAACTTAATATATTTTTAGTTGTATAAAATGCAGGTCATAACCAGCTCCATGTAACCCAGACACTGTTCACCGCGACGAACTGTATTACAGGTTGAATCGCTTTCTATCCTTCTCCATCTTGGCTTTCCATTCCCATTGCGTGGCATCGTCACCCTCGCTGCCAGCTCGCCCAATGCCCTTGTCCACACGTCTTAGCTTGAGCGTGAATCGTGGGCCCAACTCTTGCAATCCCGCTCGGATGCTCTCCACGCCCTTGAGATCCTTTCCGTCAGCACCAGCAATACTCTTCTCAGTCGCGCGCTTGTCACGGAAGACGTAGCGATGCCGCCGGACAAAGATATAGTCTCGCTGGTTGTGTAGGGTGACAACTTGCCGACCCTCAAACTCGGGACGAGGGGGGAACATGGTCATGAAGAGTTTAGCTGTGAGAAGACCAAGGGGGGTCTTGAAGTTGTTGAGGAGCAGTTCGGGGTAGTGATTTGTGGGGTTGCCGTGGCCGGGGAGTTTCCTTCCCTCCACCCAGTTGGATATTGAGAAGTGAAAGGTTGGACCCTTGGGCAGATGGACGATGGAGAGACCCGTGGGTTTCTTGAGGTCTTCTTTCAGGAGGACGACGGCCGTGTAGTCCTTGTTGGAAGAGAATTTGCAGATTTCCCGGAGGGAGTATTTGTAGCCGTATCGGTGCGATGATCGCGGGATGTAGCTGCTGTTTGGGAAGAGGGTGCAGAGAAGCTGGGCTTCGCGGTGAAGGGTGGAGTTGAGGGACGTGGTGACGAGAATCTTGGGTGTCGGGGGAATTTCGTCGTTGAAGAGCGAGGGGAACTTGAGAGCCAGTGATGACGGCGTCAAGTCGAGGTTCGTGCTCGTGGTTGACGGCGCAAGGCTAGGATCTCTCCGGGCTCTCTTCTCACGCTGTTTCTCAAGTGCGGCCTGGCGGGCTTCTTCATCCTCCTCCTCATCGGAGTCCAGCATACTGTCTTTATCGTCGTCATCGTCTTCTTCCCCGTTCTTCGCCTCTGCCTCCAAAGCCGCTTGTTCCTCAGCCTCAGCCTGCTCAATGCGCCTCCGCTTCAACATCTCCAAGTCCACCACCGCGCCGAGGCTATCATCGTCGACATCGTCCCACACACGCTTCTGGTCGAGCGTGAGCGTCTTGTTTTTTGCGAGACGAGCGGCCTTGAGCTCTGGCTCGCGGCCTTCCTCCTTCCTGCGACGGTGTCGTGCTTCGTGCCGTTCTTTTCCTGCAGCCTTCTTGTGCGCAATGAAGAGCTCTTTTCGCTTGAGCTTGTTGGCCACTTTGAGGGCCTGAACGGGAGGCTTTGTGAATCCCATTGTGGCGGTTTTTGGCTCGCAATGGCTTTCTCGTAAAAGGCTGGGTGTGAAAAATGGCTGACTGTGAAGTGCAATCCTAGTACTAAATTAATAGAGGGTCGTCGCAAGCTGGTCGAAAAAGCGGCAGAAAATTCCAAAATTTTGGCGGTGAGACAGCTATCGGCGCATATGATTGGTCAAGACAAAACTTCGCCAACAATCTTTCCACTGCCTCATGAGCGGAACATCTCATCAAATGCGACCTGTGTGATTTCAGGACAAATCGGGAAAAAATGGCAACCAATGGTGGATCGAAAAGGAGAAAACTGGCTCACGACTCCTCAGATGATGAGGCTCAGGCAGCAGCTTCTTCAAGGAAGGCTCAAAAGGCCTTCTTCAAACAGGCCGCCAACTGGGACCTTGAGGATAACTACGAGTCTCGCTGTCGCAAGGGCAAGAAATCTGAGAAGGAGAGCACCAGATTGCCAATCAAGACGGCCGACGGTCGCTTAGAGGTTCTCCGTGGACTTCAGGAAGAGGAGGACGATGCAGCATCAGTCGAGAGCGACGCAGAATGGCTTGAAGGCCGCGAGGAGGAGGAGATTGAGTCTGAGCCCGAGGAGGTGCAGCCGGAGCAGCCTACGGTACCCGAGGCCCAGCAGATTCGAGAAGCTCAGGAGGAGTTGGCAAAGCTGGCCATGTCTGTCATTGAGAACCCAGAGGAAAACATCGCCGCGCTGAAAACCTTCGCCAAGATGGGTGAATCCCGGATCCCTGCCATTCAGATGCTGGCTCTCATGACGCAGATGTCGGTGTACAAAGACATCATTCCTGGATACCGGATACGGCCGCAATCCGAAGACGGGCCCAAGGAGAAGTTGTCAAAGGACGTCCGTTCACTCAGGCAATTCGAGCAATCCTTGGTATCGGGCTACCAGGCCTACATCAAGGAGTTGGCGAGATGCGCCAGGTTGGAAACGAAACCTATAAAAGGCGGACAGAAACTTTCGACCATCGCCATCACATGTGTCTGCACCTTGACCACTTCGGTGCCTCACTTCAACTTCCGATCAGAGCTCCTCAAAATCCTGGTTAACAAGCTGAGCAGAAAAAGGGTCGATGGCGATTCGGTCAAATGTCTCCAGGCACTAGAAACGCTGTTCCGCGATGACGAAGAGGGACGACCAACTCTGGAGGCAATCTCATTGTTGTCGAAGATGATGAAGGCACGGGAGTACGAGGTCAACGAGAGCGTCGTGAACCTGTTCCTGAGCCTGCGGCTGCTCTCGGAGTTTGCTGGCAAGGCGTCAAACGATACCGTGGAGCCAGCTGCCAAGCCAAAGAGTTACAAGAAAGAGTTCCGCACGAAGAGGGAGAAAAAGGCCATCAAGGAGCATAAGTCTTTGGAGAAGGACATGGCCTTAGCAGACGCCCTGGTCAGCCACGAAGAGCGCGACAGGATGCAATCCGAGACTTTGAAGCTTGTGTTTGCAACCTACTTCCGCATTCTAAAGATGCGAGCGCCCCATCTCATGGGAGCCGTGCTCGAGGGGCTGGCCAAGTACGCCCACCTTATCAACCAGGACTTCTTTGGTGATCTCCTCGAGGCGCTCAAGGACTTGATCCGCCACAGCGACGACGACGCCGACGCCGATCTCGCAGCAGACGACGAAGATGACGATAGCGTTTCCGCACGGAACCTCACCCGCGAGGCCCTGCTCTGCACCGTCACCGCATTTGCCCTCCTCGAAGGCCAAGACGCCCACAACTCCCGCAACCAGCTGCATCTCGACCTCACCTTCTTCACCACCCATCTGTACAGATCCCTCCTCTCGCTCTCGGTCCATCCCGATCTGGAACTCACCAAGCTCGGCAACACCACCTCCACCACCTCCAAGATCAACGTCCAGACCACCACCGTTCTCCTTGTCCGCTCCCTCACAGCCATCCTCCTCCCCTCTTGGAACATCCGCTCCGTGCCGCCGCTGCGCCTCGCTGCTTTCAGCAAGCAGCTCATGACAGCCGCGCTGCAACTCCCCGACAAGTCGTGTCAGGCGGCTCTCGCTCTACTCAACGACATGGCACATACACATGGCAAGAAGATCAACAGCATGTGGAACACGGAGGAGCGCAAGGGAGATGGTCGGTATAATGCTGTGAGCGAAACTGTTGAGGGGAGCAACCCCTTTGCGGCGACGGTGTGGGAGGGGGAGTTGTTGCGGAAACACTTCTCGCCAAAGGTTAGGGAAGGTGTGAAGTTATTGGAAAAGGGCTTGTCAGCATAGGCGTATTAGACTGATGTCTTTAATTTTTTAGAACATTTACTCGGTTGAGGCAATAAAGTACACCATATGATTGTGACGACTTCAGATACTACCCACGATGTCTTGGTGGCGTGGAGTTGGCACCAACAGGATTGCAATTGGCAACTATTGACTCTCCTAACTTTGTAGGCCGTAGATAAACCCAGTATCATCAGCAACGTTGTCACCATCCTTGCCTACTAAATCCACGGCCTATTTCCGATTTTGTGCCTTGCCAGCATGTTCATTCCTCCAATATGCTCGATATAGTCCGAAGTTCACATGCAAAATCAAGTCTGACGTATTGTGTCTTCATCTTCCCAAAAGAGTATATTAGGCCGCCCACATGGAGCCCGAGAGACCCTTGGGTTGCTTTTGCGAGGCCTGGGTACTACCGGAGAATGCCTTAGAGAGTGGCGTATTCTCCTTCGTGTTAACGGCCGACTGCACCGACGACTTTGGAATCGAGGTCGCACGAGAAACATGGGGTGTCTCACCACTCATTGAGGCTAAGTTCAGCAGCGACTCTCCGGTCTGTGGCTGAATTACTTGAGCGCTCGAGGAGTTCACATCCCCCTTGGGCTCGCTGGTGGTGTATTTCATGGCAAATGAGCCGAGATTGATCTTCGCATTGCCATGGATAGGACAGGGCTTCTCGGGCAATGCTGTGACGGAGCTCTTAGCTGGCTACCCTATGTGACCATACGAAGTAATCTTGGGTAGACATACCGGAAGCAGAAGGATCTCTGTTACTCATTCCAAGATTCAGGCAAGTGCAAATGAGGATTTCGGAACTGGACGTTGCATCATCAGACGAGATCGGAGGGGTACTCTTCCCTGATCCATTCAGATCCATGGCGTCAGGAAGGCGATAAGTGATTTCTTCAATCTGCTGGCCGATACTGGACCTTTTGGACACCAAAGCATAGAAGGTGTCCAAGACGTTGCCAGCTGATCCGTTGTTGGATGCCATATCGTTGGGAGTTAGCTCAATGTTAACTCGAGGACCAACTGCACTGGCGTTGTCCTTTGCCGTCTGAAGATTTGCAGTCTGCTTAGTCGAGAAATCGCTAGCCGCGGCATGCCTCACGGCTTCGTTGGCTTTAATAATTTAGTAAGATGTTCAAATCGTGGCGAAGGATTCAGAAAGACAATATCTGAGTGGGCTCACCATAGGCTGCTGTGCTAGCTGCTGCTGGCTGCTTGACATCCTGTCGACGGAGAAAGTCCAAGCCAGAGCTCCCAATAACGGGGGCCTTCCCTGTATTATTTCGCATGCTAGGCGTGAAGAATGAGGAGGAGCTATTGGGGTTTCTCATGCTCGGCGGGGGAATGGTTGGTTGGTTGGTGCCGTAAGGAGGTGCTTGAGCAAACGGAGTCCGAGGGCGGAAGTCTTGAAACATTAGAAATTCATAAGAAGGACACTTAAAGGCTGATGAAGACTATGGACTCACTCTGGTTTTGTTGGTTTTGAATTCCAGAAGAGTTGGAGCCTCTCATTGCAGGTTTCTTATCTTTTGCCAGCCCGAAGCTTCGGGCCAGCTCGATGGCATCCCTGAGCTTGTCCGGGTCGTTGAAACCACTCATGGCGGTTTCCTGAGTTCGTTGAACAAGTGAAGAAATTCAGGGTATTAAAAAGGTCGACTCGGTCAGCTTTTATTGCTTATGTGTAACTCTGGAATCTTCGGTGGTAAGTGTTGGACGGCTGCTTGCAGGGGGCAGAGGAGAAAACAGCGCCTAGTTCCATTCACTGCTCAGCTCTCTTGTGGATCTGGCACGTGGACAGGATATGTGTCGCAGCTCTGTTCCTCAAGCAACTGATGAATTGAGGAAAGAATATGTAAGGACGCACCTGAGATGTTGACGACTGAAGGATGGGCTAGGTTTTGTCCCGTATGAGCAGCATTGGCTGCGTTTTGTTGTTGCTCTAGGAACAAAGATTTAAAGGGAACATGATAGAAAGTAATGGAGGGAAATGGGTAAACAAAGCAGTGCTCAAGTAAATAGTACCTAGTAAGAACAGCTGGCAGTAGTTGCCAGAGCACGTGGTGTATCTGCAGGCTTCCACTACTGTCCTCCTCAGGGGCAGAAACAGAACGCCCCTAACAAAGCAGATGAAGGGGACTAAAATGGACGAAAATAGGAATTAAGATATAAAGGTATGGAGAATCACTTTAACTTTGACCTGTATAACCTTTCTGGCATCGCTTATAAGAGCCGTTACTCTATCTTAATATGATGCTGGCCTAGGGCTACATTCAGGATTTTCATGTTAACTGACCTAGTATTAAACCCAGAAATCCAACACTCCGTACCCTCCCCTTCCATCTATAGAAATAAGAATCGTAGACTTACCCTCCAATAAAGCAGGGGAGGTGGTGTAATAGTAACATGGACCCCTTAGGTCAGGTATTAGTGATCTTCACTACCACCTGAGACCAAGTCTAGGTAGATAACTATAGTATAAATAAGCAGGTAGTTTACTAGAGAGACAATATTTAGGTGATGGTAATTGCTTCACTATTACTAAAAATCTGCCTTCCTCTTAGAAGGGAGCGAAATCCCTGATTATATTTACCTTGATAACCTGCAGCCACATAACCTCCTTCACACGCACTCACAGGAAACAGTGAAAATTATTTATAAAACATAATACCGATAACGACCAGAATAAAATAAAAGCGGAATGCATCCTAGGTATATATGCATAAATATAGACTTTTATCTGTTTTTAATGGATAAGTTAATAATGGTAAACCCAATACCTGGGCCTAGATGCGCCTTTGTGCGCGCTGCCAAAAACCTCGGAGAATTACTCTGCGCAGCTCTAGATAGATATTAGACTATACAACGTATAATACAGGGCGGGCTTACCTAAATGATTGTTTTCAATATTCTGTCTGTCCAGTAGACGTTGACTGTATCTCCTATGTAAATCCTTGCATTGTTTATGCTTGGGGATGGTTCATGTTGGCAGTATGGAGTATAAATGCATACAATACTCTGTACTCCTACTACTTCTTACGACTGCTATTAACCACTTTCAAACACTCTTCCAGCCCCCCATGACAAGCAAGGATCTGAAAAATCAGTCAGCCCTATCAAGACAAAGCCTCACAGTCAAATCTATTACGGAGTACATTCATTCCGTTCGTCCCCTGTCTTTTTCCCCACATTTTCTTCATTTTCCTCTGTATTCTCCGTGGACTCCACAGGTTTTAATTAGTAAGTAGTACGTACCTCCTCCACATCGCAATTAAACAGAAGCAGTCGAATCACAAATGGCCAAAAGTGTGCTGAAAGTGATCGTCTTAAAAAAAAAGAGTGGATTCGCTCATTGTCTCTGTCTGCGACGTGAGCCAAGCGCAAAGCAAAGCAGCGGCGCCTCATTGATGATGTCTCCGTATATTTCTCCGTCTTGTTGTCGACTTGGACTTGGACTTCAACTTCGATGTGAGGTCCTCCTATTATTAGCGCATTATCGACGCCGCGCCAAATGGAAGTCTTGTTGAGTGTTTGTCAGCCTTATCAACCCTGTCTGTCTTTGTCTTGTAGGCGCGCGCGCTTCTGCTGAATTGCCATCACATCACAGACAGCAGTGAGATTGTGAGTCTCCCAGGCCATTCATTGTTTGCGCCTGCCGATTCAGGAGCCGCTGTCGCTTCGGCTTCCGTTTTGAGCTCCAGGGAAGCGACGACTTCTTTTCTGCCCATCTGTCTGTCTGTCTCTCTCTCTCTCTGTCTCTCCCTCTGTCTCTCCCTCTGTCTCTCTGTCATGAGGCGGCTGGCTCAAAGGCTTCAGCTAAGCGGATTTCTTCTTTCGACAAGTCCATCATCATCATCATCATCGTCGTCATCGTCATCGTCAACTTCCTCCAGCTCGTCATTTCCGTCTTGCGCGCGCCATCGCAACGACGCCCTGCGACGTCATCTCTTGGCATCGCCGCTCCGTTTATGACGGCTGCTTCATTCATTCATTCGTCCATTCATTCATCCATTCATCCATATATTATCTCCCTATCTATCCATGGCGCCAGCCGCTGTTCGAATGCCCAGCTGGAGACCGAGACCCACGGCAAAGACCGCAATGGCCAACGGTATGCGCGCCCGACTTGGCGGAATCGCCCCCATTCGCCAGCGTCGTTATCTAGATTGAAAGGATGCGTGACTGATCTGATCCGTGTGGCCGTCACAAAGGCGCTGTAAATGGCCATCGCAGCTATTTCCAGCACCTGGAGGTCTGGAAGGAGGCGCCCGTTCTGAAGGGCACCACCCAATTTGAGCCCCGTCCAGAAGTCAAGAATATCATGATCACTGGTGGCGCCGGATTTATGTAAGAGCTGCTTTCTTTTTATCCCGCGATGCCGTGCACTGAGCTAATGTACCCCCAACAAGCGCTTCTTGGGTTGTCCGTCATCTCACCCTCACGTATCCGCAGGCGTACAATATCGTGTCGTTCGACAAGCTCGACTACTGTTCAGCGCTCAACAACACTCGCGTTCTCAACGACAAGCGCAACTTTACTTTTTACCATGGCGACCTCACCAATCCGTCCGAGGTCCTCGACTGCATGCAGCGCTACGACATTGACACCGTCATGCATTTCGCTGCGCAATCCCATGTTGACCTGAGCTTCGGCAATTCCTACAGCTTCACCCATGCCAATGTCTACGGAACCCATGTCCTCTTGGAAAGCGCCAAGAAGGCTTGCATCAAGCGCTTTATTCACGTCTCAACGGATGAGGTGTACGGGGAAGTCAGGGATGGCGAGGATGAGCTGCTCGAGTCCAGCATCCTAGCTCCGACTAATCCGTATGCTGCAAGCAAGGCCGCCGCCGAGATGTTGGTCCATTCATACCACAAGAGCTTCAAGCTTCCCATCATCATCGTCCGAAGCAACAATGTCTATGGACCACACCAGTATCCCGAGAGTGAGTTTCTCTTCCGTACAGTCCATCACAACTCCGCATGCTGAAACGTGTCAGAAATTATTTCCAAGTTCATATGCCTCCTGAATCGGGCGCGTCCTGTTGTTCTACACGGCGATGGCAGTCCAACACGAAGATACCTGTTCGCGGCCGATGCAGCAGATGCCTTTGACACAATCTTGCACAAAGGTCAAGTCGGCCATATCTACAACGTCGGCTCCACTGACGAGATCTCCAATCTGGAGCTGTGCGGGAAAATCTTGTCTGCAATGGACATCGATCATGGAACGCCAGATCAGTTTCGCAAATGGGTAAAGTACACCCATGACCGACCCTTCAATGATTGCAGGTATGCCGTCGATGGGACCAAGTTACGAAAGCTGGGGTGGGAGCAGAGAACCACCTTCGAAGAAGGACTGCAGATGACCGTGGATTGGTATCGAAGGTTCGGCGAGGAATGGTGGGGAGACATTAGCCATGTCCTTACTCCATTCCCTGTCGTGAGCGAGGGAGAGGTGATGCCCGATGTCGAACATCTTGCCAAGGACGACCCACCACAGCCAGGTGACGATTGCCTTGTCAATGGGGCTTCTCGCAAACCCAACTAATTTTGGTGCTTCCTGCAACACATCATTCGCTAACCATACATTCCTACACTACACATGCGCGTTGCTGGGAGGTTGTGCTCATATAACAAAGATATGGCGAGGCACGGGATAATTTAGATGAATTAGACGAGCAAAGGAAAGTAGCTAATCATGTAAACAAGACAAAGAGGTAGATGAGAAATAGATGAATATTTTACCCCCTTAAACATTCGTGGTCTCGAAGCTAATTTCTCAGGTTTCGATTTTTTTTTATTCGTGGTCCAGTTGGCGATGACTATAGGGTAGGTATTTGTTGGTTTGATCAGAATCGAGTTCCGTCGCACTTGGGATGTCAAAGTGGTTTATTTGTTTCTATGTATTGAATAAGAAAGTCCTCAAGTCCTAGAAATCGTAATCAAGCCCCTCCAAGTTTATAGATAGGTATCCCCCATAATCCATTCAAGACACGCTAAACAGCAGCTTCCCTTCCAATGTCAAACAGGCGAGTATGCCAAACATAAGCCAACTTATGCTTTGAACTCAACTGCCGCCTATTTAAACTCAGTTAGCAAAATAAAACAAAACAAAGAATTGACTGTAGGCAGTGTTCATGGACTTACCTCCGCATCCTCCTCCTCCGCATCCACCGCCTCCACAACCGCCTCCGCAGCCTGCTCCTCCAGCACCACATGTGCCACCAAAGTCGGAGGCACCGCATCCCTAGCGAACCTCTTGTTAACGAAACGCAAGAAAAGGGGGATATCAAAGATATTCACTTACTCCGCCAAAAGCGTGGCCACACCCGCCAGCCCCGCCGCAAGCCCCAACTATGGCTGCTGCACCACCTCCGCAAGTTCCGGCCGCGCAGTTCGCCCACGCGCCGGCGCCGGCAGTGACCTGGCATGGATCCCATCCATAGTATATGCCTGGGGTGATGTACAGGGGATACATGAATGGACCATACACTACAAGACTGGCATCAGCAACATGCGAAGATGACAGGGGAAGGGGAGCAGGATAGTAGCTTACTGTAGTACGAGTAACCCCAATGATCGTAGTACTCATCGCGAGGTGGTAGTTTCCGCCCCTTCTTCTCGGCTCGCTTGGCGGCCTTTTGGTACGCATTCTCAAGCTTCATCTTCTGCCTGGCGCGGAAATAATCGGCTACCTTGGCGCGCTCGGGAGTCTCCAGGGACTTGACCGAGTTATGGGCCGAGATATGGGCCGAGTTGTCCGGTGGGCAGAGCCGTGCGGCGCCGGAGTCGTGGAAGGAATCTGCAAGTTTGTCTCCTTGGGACACGCGTAGGAGTCTGCTCAGTCTTGAGCTTTGCGAGGTGCGTATTGCTGAAAGAGTTTGTTTGTTAGCCCCGTGAACCAACTGTGTGGTAGTTGGGGAATATGCTGAGAGAGGGGTGGGACTTACTTTCGCAATACCAACATGTGCATTCGCTGTAGACCTCGCCATACATGTCCTGGTAGGTCTTGGTAGTCCACTCAAACGCGTCGCTAAGCTTGTTTTCTTCGATCTTGTCGTCGTGGTCGATGAACTTGCCCGTCTTCTTTACTGTGTAAGCATAGTAGTCATGCGGGCTTAGTTGATGTGTATGCCAGGCCAAGTCGACATCCAATGTCGGGACCACCATTTTAAAGGGGTTGCGTTCCATGATGGTGATGAAGCGTTTGTACTTTTTGATCAGTCGACCCATGGTGTCTTTGGCAGATGGGCTATGTAGCCAGTCGAGCTTGACCATCTTGTCGATGAAGACTCCCTGACGCATCACAGCACCACAGAGATCGAGCGCAAACGGCGAGAAGTTTTCCCAATACCGGCTCATCATTTTCCGCGTGGCGACTCTCGACTCAGGTCTCATCGTGTAGCGTCCAAAGCGGGTGGTAGAGAAATCGATGCGGCGAACAGCCTGCTCGTTTGTTGTTGTCTTCTCGATCAAATTTCGCACCGTTTCCATGGATGGGGGTTGCGAATCTGTAGAGGTCGGGTCAATAAGCTCCATAATCTTGATGCGCAACTCTTGGTGGATCATGCGATTTGGAAAAGTCCGTGGGAAGACGAGAGAGTTTTTGGGAAGCTCGGTAATGAGTTCGGGTCTGCCGTTCTTTGGATCTAGAACCGTGCCTGGCATAGGAACGGAGTAGGTGAGCAACTGCGTTGAATCCTGTATGAACTTGGCGACAGATAGGAGCTCCTTGTTGTTGGTCCTATAGCAGTTAGGACAGCTCTGGGTGAATTTGCCGTCACCATAACCCTTTCCAACGAGTTCTAGGGACCTATATGAAGGGGAAGACGGGTCAGCCATGAATACACACGGTCGATGTGCATTTATTGTCTTACTTATCATCCTTCGACGTCTCATCCGTTCCACAGGTCGTCCAAGGCACATCGAATTTTGACTTGCACCATGGGCATTTGATGGTCTTGGCCATGGGGTCATCTTGATTTTCCCAACGGCGGCCAGTTTGTGAAGTCCAAAATTTGTGTGCGTTGGGTGTAGGATTGTAGGTGAAGTCTGTCGCGATGGCGCTGTTGATAAGCTGCCATGGCAAACCCGCGGTCCAATATCCGTTCAAACCGTTGCGTATGGAGTCCTCGAGGAAGTCCTGGGGATTCAGCATATGAGAATGCATGACCATCAAGACGTCTGCAGCAATTAGTTGTTTGCCGGGGGAGCACTTTGGATACACAAGACGCACCTAAAGGCGGCAGCATATGCTCCTCCCAAACTATTGGAGTGCCCCGTATGGCGAAATCGGTGTACTTGGTGCTGCGCTCTGTGGCCATATCCATCTCCGACAACATCGTCTTTGGAAGTGCATTCCACCACGCCTCATATCGGTCGACTGCGCGCGCAATGAACAGCGCCCACCGCTTTTCACGGATCCTGCTCAAGGTGATCTTTTTCTTCTCTTTCTCGTTCAGCATATCGATGCCGACTTCGTGAGGAAGCGTCTCTGCTCCCTCGAGAATGTCTTTGTGGTGATCTGCGTGACTGTCCCAGAGCCCCCACAGGCCCTCCGTGTACCCGACATCTTCTTTCAAGGCGTTGATGGCATGGAGGAGTTTCAAGTGAGCGAGACAGGTATCGACCTGAGGACCTTCGGTGCTGTCACTGGGAGAGAGCGACAGCTCAGCAAAGGAGGCGGTTACATCGACATCGGGAGCGCCCGCCACGTCGGTGTATCTCGGCGGCGCTTCTGCTTCTGCGGTCGCAACACTGGAGGGAGACGGTGGAATAGCCTCTTTTTCGATCTTCGGGTCTGATTCATAGCCCATGGCGGATTAGGATTATTGCTGGTGGTACGGCGTAGAGGTGGTCCGAATGTGTAAGAGGAGAAGGCGCCTTGGTGTCGCGGGGTTATGTTATATAGGCAGGTAGGTATGGTATGGTGACAATGCTAGCTACTAGTCCTTACACGTATTATAGCCTGCGATAATACTATTTCTCTGCAGCGAAACATCCATGAACGTTTCTATTACGGAGTAGATGCCTGCGGATAGCCGCGGTAGCTTAATGCAGGGATTCCCCAAGGCTAGCGATATGACGACACTATCTCCACTGGGTCGGAGAAGGGAAATGATGGTCTTTCGCCTCCTGATCGACGCCACCAACCCCCAAACAAAACTCGAGCTGTGACCTGATTGACCTCGGAGAGATTCAATCGATATTAATACAATAGTTTTGTTATATTTTCGTATTCTACCTGCTGACACTCCCCTCGAATCTTATGTCTAGTTGGGAACTTGGTCTAGCCCTCGGAGATTTGCAGGCACTGCCCCTTCGCGGTTATTATAAGAGCAATCACAAATGACTCAATAGGTAGGACAGAGCAGTTCGTGTCTGACTATTCAGTGGCCTTGGCTGTGACACGTGTGGTTCTTGGCCCAGACGATGGGTTCTTTGTGTCGCATTCGACTGGCTATCCTCCCTCTGATTCTTGAGGCGGTCCCGTTGCGACTCCAATACGGAGACTCCGGATGGAGCAGACCGAATTGCTAGTTTGTACCTCGTACGGAGTACAACGTTCCTGCATGTCTCGCTGCATTTCTTTATCCAGTCTGCTCATAGACAAATACTATTAGTAGCAGTCGGCGAATGGTATAGCGAAAATAATACGAGCAAATACGCACACAGCCCTGTGTTGGTCAGGAAACTCCACCGCGCAGTCTAACAGAGCACAGCCTCGTTACAAAGCAGAGTGCTATCCCGAACACTTTCACCGAGTCCCTCTTGGAGAATGGAATCAGAGTATTACGGAGTACGAAGTAATAGTGTCTGGTGCTATTTTTCACACGGGGTTCTCCGTAATTCGTACTCGTAGAATCGAAACATCTGGACAACACACGGGAGCGGGAATGACGCATGGCCAGCGAGTGCTCCGTACTAGTATTGTTTTCGGCATTTTATACAATGCCAAGTCGGCATATTGCCGGCTTGGTGATTGATCACGAGATCTCAGGAGAACACGTCCAAATCTCTGACAGCGCGTGATGCATTGGTTGATGCTTTTTGGGTGCTCTCAAAGTGGGCAACAAGACGAGTGTGAGGCGGACGTTGCTATTTCCGGACAGTGCCAATGCTAGGAATTGGTGAGGCAGAGCAAGTTAATGCAGGGGTTCGTGGAATGGTGGTTGAAGGGCTGAAGGATCGAGGCGATGTCCTTGGATGCTGCGGAAAGCTCCGCCCTCCGTCTGGAGCTACAGAAGAAGCTTATATTCGGATCAGCTGCAGCAATCAATCCTACCATCACACTGTGTTTCATGGGCTGGAGAATATACTAGTTACTTCGTACTTCGTATGTACGACACTATTGGCAGAACTGCTACGAAGTAGAGTCCACTGCTAGAATCTAGCCAACACTACTCCGTACCCGTGGTAATGTAGTGATATAAGACCTTCCCCACCTAGCAAGCTGGAACCCAATCATCGTAGTGGCCCTACGCTCGTGCTTCATTCTGGGCTCTGACGCATTGGCTAAGTGTTCCCAGACCTCTTCACTCTCCTCAATAACAAACATAGCCCCATTCTTTGACACCTATCTACTGCTAGATCCTCTGCAAAGCCCCCCCTTTTCTTGGTTTGTGTGAATAGAGGGTATGGAACCACGGTATATCTCCCCTTCTCAAATCAGGAGCAGACGAAAAGGGCTCCGTATAATTGTACAAGATTTTTGAGGCCTTCCTCGGACATATCGAACATGTCTAACATGTCTAATTTCATTATTGTTGCATCAATTTCCAGAACATTGCCGCAATTAAGCGCAGATTCGATCATGAACTCAATTATCAAGTTGGTCTTGCTGTTCTAGACACCGGAGGTCTTCTATCTTGACTTTCACCTTCTCCACAAGATCCCCTTCATACCTTACGAAAACCTCCAAGTCTCTTTTTGGAGAAACAGTCGCAATCTATTCATCCGATATGGCCAGCTTCATTTAATCTTCCATGCCACAGGCTCGAAACATCGTCCTTGTCGGACACGGAATGTGTGATGACCTCCAAGCGATGGAGGCTATCGGCTTTCGATTCCAGACATCTCCGTCTGCTACCCTGTATAGTTTCCGTGTAGCCAACGAAGTATTTGAATTCTGGGCCGGTTTTCTCGGTGATCTGCTCGGCTTGGTAGGATGTCTATATGACAAACTTCGTTGCGCTGGGAATAATGCACACTTTACCTTGAGAGCTCTTCTTCTTTTAACAGCCCAAGGGTTTACTAATCAACAGTAAAGTCAAGACCCAGGAAGATGAAACACTCGCCATCCTACAGCAGGTAGCAACCCACCCGATTCCCCATCAGATAGACGCCCACATAGAAGCGTTACTAAAGCGGGGGGGAAATGATCAAAAGCAGTTGGAAATACCAATCAAAGCCCTGGACTCGAGAGGAGCAGGAGAACATCGGCGCAACTCGAGCACAGATGAGGCGGGAAAGAGAAAATTCGGAGATTTGTTTAGGTTGGTGTACCATCTGAATAGACCCTGCCTCAGTCTTGACAAAAGCAACAGAAGGCCATGATCTGTTAGTTCGATCAGTTCTTGCGTCCTCACCTCGGCGTTTCCTAATGAGACCGCTCAATGAGGGTGAAGTAGTTGAGTTGGCTAAATGATCTTTCCCGATCCCTATCGATCTTCGCTTAACGTCAAAGGCCGCAAAGGTTCGACGTCGTGATGTGACTGCCCCTTGCAAGGATCAAAACGATATCTTTAAAAAGGTATCTATGGAGTGAAAAGCCAGGCTCGTTAAGTTCGATTATGACATGAGCCGGTTAATTACATATGCAAACCCACATAGACGATGGCGCAGACAACCATCCTCTATCGACTACATAAAACTCGCACAATTGCATATTCCCTCAAGCTCTCGGTGGATCTCAAGTTTCAAAGCAATTGAATGAGTCGAACAGCTCACGCCATGACGGCACATCAGCCCCCATCATGAACAGATCATTATTATGCCTTCGCGGCCCCAATTTGCGGTTAAGGCCGCATATTGCCTATACCCGAGGCTTCTCTGACCACAAGCGGCCATCTACAGCACCTAAACCAATCGTCGACATAAAACACATCCGTCAGAATCCAGAGCTCTATGAACAAACCTGTCTAGAGCGCAACTACAAGCGCCTGGCGGGCCATCCTGCCAGGATAGCTGAGCTCCATGCTGAATGGCAACAGTTGCAACGAGATGGTCGCACGCTAAGAGAGAGGTCTAATTTGTTAAGGAAGCAATTGGCGAATTCAGCCACTAGCAGTGGCGATGAGGACCTGAAGGATGTGAAGCAGATGAGCTGGGATAAGATCCATGAGGAGGCTAGGGAGTTGAAGGCTCAGCTGGCCGGAATCGAGAAGCAAGAGGCAAGTGCCGTTGCACAAATGGAGGAGCTTGCGCTCGAGATTCCCAATCTCACCAGCGCTGATACTCCCAGAGGCGATGAACCGGAGGTTCTCAGCTACATCAGCGAACCGCCCAGGTTCGAAGAGGGATCGGAGAACATCTGGAGGTCACATGTACACATCGGGGCTGAGCTGGGAATCCTCGACTTTGCTGGCGCAGCTACGGCTTCTGGTTGGGGGTGGTACTATCTCATCGGCGAGGCAGCACGGCTTGAACAGGCGCTGGTACAATATGCGCTCGCGGTGGTTACTAAACACGGATGGACTCAAGTATCACCTCCTAGCCTGGTGTATAGTCATATTGGCGCTGCCTGTGGGTTTCAGCCCCGCGACCAGCATGGCGAGCAGCAGGTCTATTCCATTGCTCAATCCCCATCGGATGCCGATCGCGGTGTGCCCGAGATGTGTCTGGCAGGCACCTCGGAAATCCCACTCGCAGGCATGAAAGCCATGACCACCATTGATCTAGCAGATCTGCATATGAAGCGTGTTGCCGTATCACGATGCTATCGCGCTGAAGCCGGTGCCCGTGGTGTCGAAACCAAGGGTCTATATCGTGTGCATGAGTTCACCAAGGTCGAGATGTTTGCATGGACATTGCCAGATGAAGAGGTGGCGCAGGACGTGTTCGATGAGATGCTCGATATGCAGACTGAGATCTTGTCGTCGCTGGGCTTGTACTGCCGCGTGCTGTCCATGCCGGCGATGGACCTCGGCGCCTCAGCCACACGTAAAGTTGACATGGAGGCCTGGTTCCCGAGCAGGGAGCACCACAGCGGCGGATGGGGGGAGGTCACATCAGCCAGCTTGTGCACGGATTACCAGACAAGAAGGTTAGCGACACGGACCAAGGTCGAGAGCGGCAAGTTGGGGTTCCCTTGGACGGCGAACGGGACAGCATTGGCGGTGCCGAGGGTGTTGGCCGCGCTGTTGGAGAATGGATGGGATGAAAAGGCAGGGACAGTGACTATTCCAGAGTGTCTGCGCCCGTGGATGGATGGGAAGGATAAGATCGGACCGTCGCCGCGACGGATGAAGGCTGGATCAGATGATATGGCACGAGAGTGATGAATCTACTGTACGAGGACTATTCTGTATTCAGATTATGAGTGTACTTATAGGTTTCCAGTCATAGCATCTCAAAAGCAAAGTGTATGATAGTGTCCGACACTGCCAAGCAGATCATCTGCTTGGATATCAGACTCTCCAGGTTCGTGTTGCCTAGGTGTTGACCCGAGTCTGCTGTTGCAAGCCAGTACATAATGTTTTATCATTTTGTTCCGGCCATGATGAATACTTCGTAAATAATTAATACCGGTTTTTAATTTCCGTTGAATGATTTATGGGTGCCTGTCCTCCTCTGAGAGGCATGTTGGTTTCCCTTTGAGGCTGGTTGAGCAGTGCTTGAACTGCAGATACGCTGAGACAGAAAAATAGTGGGTCTGATTTGGCACTCAAGACTCCCTAGACCTCCAATCATCCTCTACTTAATAATAACCTATATATACCCTCAGACAGACCTAAACAATCGAGTTCATCAACTTCCAATTGCACCAGGCAAATCCCATTTCGTTGCGCAATAGCCAGTATGGATCCAATGCGCCTATCTCACAACCAGACAACTCGTCCAAGGTCTCAATTATTCGCACCACAGAGTATAGTCAGGCTCTCATCCCCGAATAGCCTCAACAGCGAGGACCCGATCTCATCTACAACATCAACTCAGCCCGAGGCCCCCAAGGCGAGCACGCCACAGAAGCGCGAGTCGCGCATCGCAGTGGTCTTGGAAGCCTCCCCGATCCAAAAGCAGGCATTTTCTTGGACTCACCAGGTCAATAATGGACCCGGAACAGCAAGCTCTGCTACCTCGAGTCCGTCGTCTCGGGTAAGAAAAGAGACGCCAGTGCCTCTTCTAGTGCAGGTGGGCTCATCAACAACCACTCCTGCCATCAAGTCTGGCGTCAGAGGAAGACCCAAGGGCTGGAAAGCAGGCATGTCCTACTCCGCTATGCGTGAAGGTGACACGAGCAAATCAACCACAAAGGCCAAAGCGACGACGGCAACGACGGCAGCTACAGGGAGGCCTGTTCGACCTGTGAAGCCAAAGACTACCCCTTCTGGGTACACGAAACGACGTGGACGACCCCCCAAAGCACAATCCCCGCCGCCGTGGCAGATCTATCAGGGACTCAGGACATCGTTCATTGCCTTCTTGTGCGAGTGGGAGGGATGCAAAGCGGAGCTTCACAACGTGGATACACTAAGGCGCCATATTTACGTGGTTCACAGTCATGATGGGCCGATTGTTTGCTTATGGGGGAAATGCGGCAAAAAGAGCTCACCCGACGCGTTCCCGACGATGCAGGCGTTTCGGGCACACATGGAGCAGACGCATTTGGTGCCGTTGAGCTGGCATGTAGGCGATGGACCGCAGAACAGCGGCGGAAATGACAAGATGGAGGACGAGGAGATTCCAGATTATCTAAAGGACGCGGATGGAAATCAGGTAACACCGTCGGTTCGGGATCAACGAGTGGAGGATTTTGTTACATGGAAGAACAATCGACGGAAGCTGAAGGAGCTCCTGATCCGGATGAATGAAAACTTACCAAGCGAAGAATCAGACAACCCCAAAGATGCCGACTGAACATGGGGACAGCGAGGCATTGCGTCGGAGTGATCGGAATGGCGTTGACGGGAAACGCATTAATAATAGTAACATACCTGCTCTGCACGAAGTACGAGCACACACTTGATACCAGAAAGCATCGTTCGGATTATGAGAACAATCCTTATTTGTACAATAGAATAACAAGGAACTTGAGTGAGGTGGCATAATTAATGATCTGGAGAATGACTTCACATCACTTTTTGGATGCTATCGTCGAAAAGCGATTTTCATCAGTGATGTACTTCGTACTCTGTAACGCGTATGCACGGTGAGATCGGATTGAATGGGGTCCACCTTCACCCACAATGGTAGTAGTAAAAGAAGCTTGGAAGCGTACTAATTAACTTGAAGCATTAGGTGAATGCATCGGAGAATGGTTGCCATATTAAATACGAGTACATGTTACATCATAGGTGGTTGAAGGGTGCCATTGGATGTTCATCAACACACCACTGGTCTTGTGCTCCATGATTATCGTGGGATGACTCCGTACTGACCCATGCATGGCAGAATTGGGATATTCCTGGATGTGTTCCATGTGAATCGACCAAGGGCTGCACTCCGTACTTCGTAAACTTGTCGCCTAATCCACAATGGGAGATTTCCTTCAAAGTACGGAGTAGCAGTAGCAGCAGTAGCAGTAGGAAGACGCCACTCGGCAGTCTGGTGCTGATGAAGGCTGGTGGTTCTGCTACCAATTCTTCCTACCTACTCGTCGTACCAAGGTATTACTATGCCGTATCTCGACTGATGCCGTCGGGATCACGAAAGCATCAAACAATCTCCCGCCCGGCATATAGAGACACAATGCTACTTCGTATCTCGGAGAAGAAATCGCGGATTTAATCAAGGTGGTTTGTAAGCAACAAGCAAGCAAGCAAGCCATCGCATGCCTTAGCCTTGAACGCTGGAACGCGTCTCACTCAGACCTACGGAGTACTGTGTGCGAAGTAATCCTGCAGGGAAATAGCCGACTCCGCACCCTTACTCGTATGCACATCCGATGGCTTCGAGTTGCGCAGCCAGGAACACGAGGGCTTGTCCTACTATTACCAGCAGTATTACGGAGTACTTCGTAGAGCGATTGTAAAGCACGATACGACGATATTAGTCGATGTACTCCGTACTCCGTACGAAGTACTCTGCAGGTACTACATATAGTATCCGGCAAATGGGCATTTCCAAGGGCAGCTATTATATGGGCGAGGCTGGGACTTGACTCCAAAGGACCCAGATTATTGCTTCTAGTGCGTCAATGGCGCCTTGGCCCCCTGGACGCTTCACTGTCACCCGCTGTGGCCGCTATGGTGCCCCCAAGACTCCCCCCCAAGGCTCCCCGTGCTCCAGTTCCAGTGGCGCTGTAACTTAATGCTCCGTTGCAGAGGCTTGTCTGTTATGCTAGTAGAGGCAGTATCCCCGATCTGTGCAAAGCTGGGGCTGAACACACAAAGGCCAGTCATGATGGTGCCTCAGGCAACGTGGCTTTGGCTTGGCCGGGCTCACCTGGTGGTTCAGGTACCTCGTATGTACCTCCAGCCGCCTGCGAACATGGGCCATTGACATTGACTCTCTCATCGTATGTACTCGTACAGTTGATACGGAGTAATACACGCCGCCGCAATCCTCCCGCACCACCATAATCTGTCTCTTCTTCCCGCCTTCTCACGCCTCCATCACCATCACAACCATCATCGCCGTTTGTTCAGCCCTTCTGCCATCGTCAATCAGCGCCTGCCCTGCAATCTGCCGCGGCGAGCCATGGCCTCAGTTGCATGATCGATTCAACTCCATAGTCCGACTCCGAGATCGACTCCAACCGCGTATCCGACTCCGTCTCTCTCTTCTCCACGACAATGCCTTCCTCCAAGACCAACAACAGCGGCTTGACGGGAGCCCAGGTCAGCAATCGCTTGCGCAACTTCTTCCGCATGAACAGTGGCGCCAGCAGCCACAGCGAAAAAGAGAAGAATGCCTCTTCGAGCAGCAATTCCATCTCCGGGGGTGTTGGTGTCGACCTACCTGTCCCCAAGGCCTCCCGGCATACCAAGTTCTTCAGCAACACCGTTGGCCGCTTGAGGGCACATACCGTGGCCAGCGAGGGCAACCAGCTCGAAGAGGCTCTGAGCCCGACGGCCCATGCCAATCCTTACTTTGCCCATCAAGGCCAGCCAGGCTTGCGTCATCACAACGAAGGCTCCGTGCCCCCGAGCCCGCCGGATACGCCCACCCTGAAAATCTCTGCTCCGGATGGTACCCAGGCCGAGCAAGCTACTAGCCAGACCAAGGAGGAATTGGCCCGACGGTTGAGGAGGGTCGCCAGTGCACCCAATGCTCAGGGACTCTTTGCTGGTGATGGAAATAAAGGCGGGCGTCCTGGTACCGCAGAGCTTGGCAAGGACCCTCTCGTTCAGAATGCCGAATCAGGTACCCTTGGCCTTGTTGATTCCAAGCCGGAGGCGTCACAACCCCTGAGTGAAGATGTCCTGTCCGCTCTCCCACCGCCGAAAACTTCCTTGGCTTTCCGCAGGACGTACAGCTCCAATTCCATCAAGGTCCGCGACGTTGAGGTCGGGCCCTCAAGTTTTGACAAGATCAAGCTCATTGGCAAAGGAGATGTGGGCAAGGTTTACTTGGTGAGGGAGAAGAAGAGCAACCGGCTTTATGCCATGAAAGGTAATGCGTCTCTTAGCCCTCGCCTCTTCATTCTCCATACTAATTCAAACAGTCTTGAGCAAAAAGGAGATGATCAAGCGAAACAAGATCAAGCGAGCCCTCGCCGAACAAGAAATCCTGGCAACGAGCAACCACCCGTTTATTGTCACATTATACCACTCCTTCCAATCCGAAGACCATCTCTATCTGTGCATGGAATATTGCAGTGGAGGAGAGTTCTTCCGCGCCCTTCAGACACGGCCGGGCAAATGTATACCTGAGGACGATGCTCGTTTCTATGCGGCTGAGGTCACGGCAGCATTGGAGTATCTTCATCTGATGGGTTTCATCTATCGGGATTTGAAGCCGGAGAGTATGTCATCTGGAGCTGCTGTAGGCTAGTCTGATTTGGATCGTTGACTAACATTACTATTATAGATATCCTGCTTCATCAGTCTGGCCATATTATGCTCTCGGACTTTGACTTGTCCAAGCAGTCTGGCCCTGGTGGAAAGCCGACCATGATTGTTGGCAAGAATGGTGCAAGGACAGATGCCCTGCCGACCATTGACACGAGATCGTGCATTGCGAACTTCCGAACCAACTCCTTTGTTGGCACTGAGGAGTACATTGCTCCCGAAGTTATTAAGGGTAGCGGCCATACAAGTGCAGTGGACTGGTGGACTCTGGGTATTCTTATTTATGAGATGCTCTACGGAACTACGCCCTTCAAGGGCAAGAACCGGAACGCCACATTTGCAAACATTTTGCGCGAGGATATTCCTTTCCCAGACCATACTGGCGCACCCCAGATATCCAAGTGAGCATTTCCTTCTTGCTGTGGTAAATGTCATTTGCTAACAAGCTTCTTTCCAGCCTTTGCAAGTCTCTTATTAGAAAGCTTTTGATCAAGGACGAAAACAGGAGGTTAGGCGCCAGGGCTGGAGCATCCGACATCAAGGCACATCCATTCTTTCGCACAACGCAATGGGCTCTTATTCGTCACATGAAGCCGCCGATTGTCCCCCATCAAGGCCGAGGAATCGATACGGTCAACTTCCGCAACGTCAAGGAGAGCGAAAGTGTGGACATCAGCGGTGCGAGGGCTATTAACTCCAAGGGGGTTCCCCTGGATAGTGGACTGGAGACTCCAGGGACCGAGGCCCCAGACCCATTCCTTGAATTCAACAGCGTTACTCTCCATCACGATGGCGATGACCACGGATTCCACGAGATGGGGGGGCAATACATCAGCGCCCCGTCATAGCCTGTCCAAGGCTGGATCTAGAATGAAACGGGGGGAATTTATGACGACACAGCCTGGTCCTACTTCCCTTTTGTTCCCAGTTTCCTCCCGATTCGATGTTATGTGTTTACACGGTTAAAATCATGGAATTTGAGGTGTCTTATATTCGAGCGTCCAAGGGTTTTGTTTTTGTTTCTGGGTTTTTGTGCATTTACGACATATCTATCCTTCATTCCTTCATTTCGAGAGAAAGAGGCAGGCAAGCGGATGACAGCGGGCAACGTGGGATAACCAAAGGAATATTCAGGGGCCAAAATGACCTCTTTTTCAGTGCTACTGCCTGCTTGTATGTCTACCGAGAAAATGGCGTCTTTGTCAGGTCTGGCGTTTATCGGGGGTTCTCAAGGGAAAGAAAGCAATTATTGTTATGTAAACTGTCACCAGTCCATGAAGATAACGTCTGATCTACCAATAGAGCAAGGATATTCTTACTGCAATGCGGATGGCAGCGTCCGTTTTTCTCTTGTCCCGTTGCTGTTCTAAGCGAATTGGTGATTGTTAGGTAGGTGGCTAGTCTTTTTTACCAACTTTGGGGTCATTTGAACAGTTCTCGCGCAACTTCACATGACCCTACTGGAGGTCTGAGGGGCACTGGACATCTGACCTTGGCACCGCTGATCTGTGCGACGTGAATGATGAAGGCATCAACTGAATCTTGCGAAATGGTGTGTTTTGGGTGGTATTTCCGCTGGCCGCATGATCCAGAATGTCTGAGGCAGCTCGATCTTCACATGAGGTAAGTGCTTCAACCCAGGGGCTAATATTCTGAGGAATTCTCGATAATGTGAGATACTTCCCTTTTCATATATCCGGGTTTCTTCCTCAACAGTTATTGAAGCTAGCACTCTGGTGTTTGGTTTTTGTGTATTTTACACCGAGCAGACAGCATGGCGCTCAGACAACACAGCACATATTACACCTCCTCGCCTGGATACGTCCTTGAGTGGACGTCGCAAACATGTCACCGACATGTTCTCTCCAGCGTGGAAGAACTGCGATCGGAGGTTCTCGCAGGGGATTGTCCTGGACTAGACAGACTGCTTGTACTACCGAGTCCACTGGACGACACGACGACAGAGACGCTAAGGGCGATTTTGGGTGTTGATGCAGGCTTTTTGGAAGCGCATGCGGAAGCGAAGGCGTATAGGCCTAAGGGGAGGCCGAGAGGGAGGGGTGTGAGGGCTTGGTGCTGGAAGTTTCCCGCTGCGAACAGACATACTGGTGCGACTGCTATTTACAGTGCTTCACTCTGGGTTGCGAGCGAGATTCCGATACTGCTCATCCATCATCTTCAGGCGGAGCAAGAGTTGCCAAAGCTACGACATAAAGACGCTGCAACGCGGCGCTCGACACAGCAATCAAGTGGGCCATACGGCGCTCTGGGACAAAGTCGCCCTTATAAATCGGAGAAAACAAACGGGCTACTACGGAGTCTAGAAGATGACCTGCGCGAAGCGCTCGACGGCGGCGGAGGCGTGTCTACATCGGTTGACGAGATCCTAGGAGAGTTGGTACACGAGCGATGGGTCAAGTTCGTAGGAAGCATGCGGCTAGGCGAAGATCCGGGAGACACGATCCTTTGGGAGGCTATGACAGCGCTGGAGCAGAGCTCGGATGAGGCGAGATACATGGCCCGCCAGGGTAGGGAACTGGAAACGGCTAGTCTCGCAGCTTGGGAAGATATTGTGCAAAGACTCCATCTACGGATTCAACTTCGGACGTCGTCGAGGCTGAAGGCCTTGTCCGCTCCTCTGTCGTCACAGTCTAAGGATGATGTGAATGAGAGGAGTTTGGATCGCATAGCTTACCTTGGTGGTGTACTTCTGCCTGTTACGGTGGTAGCTGGAGTTCTCAGCATCGAGGGAGAGTACGGGCCCGAGGGAGACAGTTTTTGGGTGTTTTGGGTAGCAAGTGCTGTTGCTACACTGGTGGCTTTGTTGGTGATATATCTAGACCAACTGCGCTCGCTAGAGGTGTGGCTCGAAGATGGCAATGTTTTCAACTTGATGGGCGAGGAGGAGGATAGGGAGGATAGAGACGACGATGAGTATTTGGTGCAGCGACAAAGGAACGGTTCAAGAACGAAGGCGTGGAGGAGGAGTAAGTTGGGATGGAGCGGCGCAGTGAAGAAGGCGAGTGGGTATTATGAATGGAGAGGCAATCCAGGAATGGAGTTTGAGAGGCCGCGGCTTGTTGCAGTAGTAGATGAGATGGAGGTGGTGTGACCGAGATGGCAGAGGGAAGAGGGCCGAGGGCAGAGAAACAGAGTCCTGTTTATCAAGCCTGTTCATCACAAATTGGCGAGATGGCCGAGTTGGTTATGGCGTCAGGTTAAGGCTACCTTAACAGCAATTCCTGGTGGAGCAATCCGCGTGGGTTCGAGTCCCACTCTCGTCAAGTTGCGAAGATCCTCAAATAGGGATCTCATCTTTTTTGCCCGTCCATTGCATTGAGTAGTTTTTTCGCCCGAATTATGAAAGGATATTTCTATCATATGAACATTAGACCTTGGTTGCTTGGATCGTTCAGGGTAAGATGATGAAGGCGTGGTGCATCTTGAAGCGGCATTCCCCCCCAAAATTCTCTCATATAATACATTTAATACCTATCCAGCACCTAGATGTAAAGTGCATCATGTATCCATCTACGTACCGTGATGCACATCAAATGTCCGCAACTTGCGTCTAAGGCCGTACCGGCGGACTCAAAGTCCGGAGTCCGGCTCCATGTGGAGCAAACAGCAACAGAATGCCTCCGGAGGTCCCGTAATTCGGATCCTTCCCGATGGCGAGCTGCAACTCACAGCTACGATCTAAGTCTCGTATTATTACCCGAATTAATAATCATGCAGCAGCTTTGAAATAGACCAGGCAGACGACTGTGTAACGTCCATAGCAGCAAATGTTGCCCCTCACTGGGAGAAGGAAAGTCGAGGGATATCGTCATCGATACATTTCCCGAACTGGCCTGCTCCGCTCGCACGCCATGCATTTGCTTGATAATCCAAACCACCAAGATCAGACACACCATCAGTTGCGCAATTGACTGCATATAATCCATCACTTCGGATAGATATGTAATATACTTCTACTATATAAGATATCACTTGTTCCTCTCGCACTTTCATCCACATCAACAATCTCACGTCACCACTCCAACTCACTTATATAAACAATCACCATGGCTCCCCCCTTCTACGCCATTGTCTCCGGCGTCGGCTCCGGCACAGGCCGTGCTGTTGCTCTTCGCTTTGCTCAATCCTACTCAGTCGTGCTTCTCGCTCGCCAAGCCTCCAACTACGAGCCTATCGTAGCTGACATCAAGGCCGCCGGCGGCACGGCCCTGGGTATCACGGCTGACGCCTCGGACCCTGCCTCTGTAGACGCGGCCTTTGCACAGATTGAGCGTGAATGGCCCGATGCGAAGCTTGCTGCTGCGGTGTTCAACGCCAATGCCGGATGGGTGAGGAAGCCGTTCTTGGAGCTTGAGCTGAAGGATCTGCAGACGAGTTTGGGTACTGCGGCGTAAGTTCTGCTCTTCCTATCAACTGATGATATGCCTTATGGATTCTGACGGATTTGATAAAGGGACGGCCTTTTCTATTTCTCCCAGAAAACTCTGCCTCTGCTCCTCTCCTCTGTCCCGTCCTCTCCTCACCCCCCATCTCTCCTCGTCACTGGTGCCACGGCCTCACTTCGCGGCTCAGCCTTCTTCAGCACCTTCGCAGCAGGTAAATTCGCCCAACGCGCCATCACGCAGTCCCTCGCGCGTGAGTTTGGCCCCAAGGGCGTGCACGTTGCACTGGCAATTATCGACGGCGGTATCGACACGCCCTGGGGCAAAGACCGGATTGTAAATGGAGGTGTGGAAGATGGCAAACTGAAGCCTGAAGCGGTAAGTTCCCCCTTTCGTATGATCAGAGTTAAGGGGGAGGTTGACTGATTTTGTTTGTAGATTGCGGATAGCTATTGGCACTTGCATACGCAGCATAGATCTGCGTTTACGCAAGAGTTGGACCTGCGACCGTTTGTGGAGAAGTTTTGATATTGCGGTATAAATAGCTAGAGCAGCTGACCGAGTATCATTCCTTTTAATGAATCATAATGTGAGATTTTCAGTATTCAATTTCGTCGGCTATGAAGCATTACCCATCTTTTCCATGTCTTGCAGATTGATTGTCCCCAAGAATACGATTCCAAGTAAAGATCAAGTTGTTACAAACTAGAGTACAGTGATGAGCCGTTAAAACATACAGAGCTAGCTATACTTCGTACAAAACTGCAAAATATCATAACTCGTCAGCCTTTTTTTTTACATCCTTGAACCACAATGAAATAATAACAAAGGGAAGCCTTAGACTTCCGTCTCCACATCCGGCTTGCGTCCACTCAAAGATCCAATGCGCCTCACCTTCCTTGCCGCAAACACGGCCTGGTTCTTTGCAAACTCCACGTTTCGCATAGGCCGCCACTGCATCAACCCCCGGTGAGTTCGGTGCAAGTCCCGACTCCGCTCTTTGTAGTCCTTGTAGGCCTTGATGGGGTTCTTGGTGCTGCTTGTGGTGCTCCTCCTGGACAATCCGGTTGTGTGGCTACCCACAGATGCTACAGATGAGCGACGACCGTCCTGACTGGACCCAGACAGTGGCGAGGATTCTGTGTCAGCATCCCGAACACCCAGATCGGGATCATCATCGTCGTCATCATCGCCATCTTCCTCTTCCTTTTCCTCTTCCTCAAATTGATCGTACTCCTCGCTCTCCTGATCTCGATCCAGAGACTGAGCCATGAGGCCCTCAGGATCCTTACCAAAGGCACCACTCCAGTCAGTGCCATCCTTGGCTAGCCACTTTTCCCTTTCTTTCTCATCAGCCTGCGCCAAAACGTCTCGTCCTTGCGTCAATGACTCGTCGTGCAGCTTTTGTATCAATGGAGGAACTTCAGCTTGCACCTCCTCGTGGCGTACGCCTTCAGCATAGCAAGCCTCCCAGGTCTGAATAGTCTCACGAGTGTCATTGTCGCTCACAAACCTGATATGATCAGAGTCCGTACCAGCCGAAAAGCGACCCTTGAAACGCACGCGCCCGACCTCCTCGATGCTCAGGTCAGGAACAAGGGCGAAATTCTCCTGGGTGATGTAATTTTGAGAAAGCCGCAGGCTGTTATTGCACTTCCAAATGGGAATGTCAAACTCCTTCTCCTCACCGTCGACTAGCTCCAGGAGCCACAAAGCAGCAAAAGCATCGGCGCCTCGCTTGCCGGAAGGATAAAACTCAAAGAAGATTGGCGATCGATACCTGTAGCGCACAGGAAGTCGGAGCTTTGTGGTGCCATCTTGGCCAAAAATATCGAACTTCATATTATCACCCTCATGAACAGAGTGATCTTTCTTGAGATTGGCGGAAGACCCTCCAGTACGCATTCGCAGTCGAACCTTGTTCGCTGGTGCGTAGTTGGAGGTCACGATGGAGTCCGACAGGAACTCAAAAGTTCCAATGTCCCAACCTAGTTGTGGAGGTGGCAGTTTGAGATCAACAGATCGGAAGAGAAGAGAAACTCGAATTCGCCCAAAGCCAATCCCGCCGTCAAGAGGGTACCACCGCGTCACCTCGCTGCTAGTCTGCATGATATCGGTAAGTCTCAGCGGCACAACACCAACTATGGGATCATGTTGCCGGTATCGAGCATCACGGACTGCAATTGTGATGATACAGGACCGCCAATCACGAATGAACCTCTCTGTACCAGCGTTGAAGATCGGCTGCGACGAGACTACCTTGGTTCGCGTCTTGTAGACCAAATCATCATTTACCAAGATTGTACAATAGGAGCTTGGCAGCCTTTTGCCTTGCTCTTCTTTGACTTCGCCTGCCTCTGGTCTTGCGGGTTCATACTCCTTGCCTCGTCGGTTGCCATTAGAACCCTTGATGTTGGCCAGCTCCAGGCCCACAATCTGGTGTACGACGACACTAAGGATGCCAGACGGCCAGAGAGGATCGGGTGGCGTGTGGACCACAGCATCCTCTTCCTGTGTCTCGACTGCGCCCCAATCTTCTTGAAACTCGACTTTATCGCTCAACCCTTTCGGAAGATTGACATTCCTTCCATCCGTACGGAGAGCCTTTCGGAACTGGGTCTTTCCGAAGAAGCCAACTTCCCAATGAAGCTCGCCAGGCATGGTGATGCCAGCTTTGACTCCACGCAGCTTAGATATTTGAGGGAACATCTTTCCGGGATGTTGGATAAGTTTTTGGATGCTCAGTTCCACCTTGCCGACGACATCATCAGCGGATGACCGGTCACTGTCCCAGAGTTCCACAGATAGCTGCTCATCAGCCTTGATGAGATCGCTAGTCACCAGAAGGCCACAGCTTTCCTCAAATATCGGGTTCAGATTGTCCTGGATGACGCGAGTGCAGAACTGTGGCTTCCCAAACTTGCTCCAGCTAATGGTAATGTAGGGGTCCGAGCCACCGCCCTTGCTGCCGCGAAGGTCCTGCTTGCTGAGGCCAGTGGCCTTGTGGATTCGGATGAACATAACGCCCAAGGCCATAGTCTCCTTCTTAACGTCGTCCCCTTGAAGCATCTTGCTTATGTCCAGGGTCAAGCTCTTGGGAGCAACGTATATAGATGCCGCAGCAGCAATTGCCCAGTTGACAAAATTGGAAATAAGAGGCAGATTCAGGATGTTGACTCCACTTTCGATC
The DNA here is from genome assembly GCA_025331125.1 of Mycogone perniciosa. NCBI lineage: Eukaryota > Fungi > Ascomycota > Sordariomycetes > Hypocreales > Hypocreaceae > Mycogone > Mycogone perniciosa. The sequence continues at coordinate 101,541 of JAOALB010000030.1, forward strand.
ATCGGAGTGCAGCCAGCTTGGACTTTTGGAATGCCCATCATAGTTACAGTAACGGTCTTCATGAAAGGTGGTTCGGGGGTCAATTGAAATCGAACGCGTGCTGTTGCGACGAGTCCAATCAACTCGACCCAAATGGGCAAGGGAACGCCGAAAAGACCCCTGATTCCCAGATAGAAGACAAGTTGCATGCCCATGTTCCGAGCCTTGGAAGATATATCTGCGCCAGAAGGCTTTGCATGGTAAGCGACAGATACTTCCATGTTGTAAAAGGCGCCGGCTTGCTCCACTGCCGCAAGTTCATCGGGATCCATTTTCTTTGAGTTTTCCTTGCGAATCTCCTCCTTTATGTCTTGGACATGAGAGTCAGGAAGAGCTCTCATGTTGAGAATGCGGATTGGGTTGTTTCCCTGGGATATACCGGCAACTCGAACATGCTCGACGATGCCAGGAACGGATGCCGCCATGACGTCCTCCAGACTACCTCAGTTAGCATCCAATTAAGCAACATACTCGCAGTGCATATGCTTACGTATCCGCAACCGCGGAAAACATCTCGGGGTTGATGAGTCGCCAGATGATGCCAATGGCTGTGTTCATCCACTCAACCGACTCGGGAATCAGATTGACAGTCGCCGTCTCCCCGCGCTCCTGTTCGCTGGACCACTCCAAGTCTCGTCCTTGACGGATGAGATCTTTGACCCAAAGAAACACACCCGACGTAACGCATGTCGCAAGGGGAATTAGCCCAAACAGCCTACCACCGAACAGTTTACCAATAAATACGATGCCGATGAAGATGCCTCCACAGAGGAGGTTTGCTCGCCGCTCCAGGGAGTTGAACATGGGCTCGTAGCTGACCGATGGAGTCTTGTAGAACAGTACTGACGTCTTCTCACTGCGGATGGGGACATCGGAGGTCGACCCTTCTTGGATGGGGTCGGGAGGCGCGGTGACATCTTGTGCATGGCGATACTCCTCACCAGACTGTTTAGACGACGTGGCAATCGTAGCTGGCTTGCCCAGATTTTCGTTGGGTATACACAACTGCAAGGATAGGTCAGCATAATATTGGTCCTTTTTGTTTATATAGCCTACATACCTGAGGGTTCTCCACCGCCTCTGTAAAGTCAAGTTCGACATCGCGAATCTCAACATCTTTGCCAGTGACAGGATCGCGGACAGAGCGAGTATCCTTCCTCTTGATAGTCTCGTTTTGGTGGTCTTTGGCCTCCGGATTGTGTCTGTTGCGCCTCAACTCCGCGTCAATAGCAGCATCACGCTCTTTCTTCTCTGCGTCCAGTCGTTGCATGAATTCCTGGATGTTGGGCACGCGGTTGCGGCCGCTGTAGTGTCCCGAGGGCACCACATATTCTTCGATATCCATGGCTCCAGAACGCAGTGGACCTGCTTTCACATATGCCCAGTAGATGATTTATATCGCCGCCCTGATGTGGGTGAACATAGACATGTATCGGGCATATTTGAAGGGAGAGGGGGGGAAAGGTACTACGAAGTTCAGATGATCGGAGCCCTCGGGGATATGACAGAAATGAATTGCTCGGTCCATCATGGCGCACACCTTGGACGCAAACAGCCGAATACAACAATCTTGATCTGGCATCCATCTCGATGACGTAGTGTGTGATGGCGAAAGCTGGGATCAGGTCAGTGGAATTGTGGGGGGATTTCAGCTTCAAGTAGACTTTGACAGTGATTGACAGCACCTTTTACCGGAATGAAGCTCGTCCAAAGCCACTCGATCAGAACGAAAGTGGTGTAGTTGCATTTCGTCATCGCACTTGTAGATCTTGTAGCGGAGAAAACCGCTGACAGATGAGAGATACGTTGGTGTTATTTGCACCGTCTCACACTGTGCAACGATCACGACTCAGGCGACACTTCAAAGACTGAATATTAATAAATAGATTAAAATACTGGCTACTTGCTTTTCAAGACATAATAGATGCCGTATGTCTTGAGACATTCGTAGCATCCTCCGGGTATCTCTATGGACATTTCCCGCCTCATTATCAGTCTGTCTCGTATACTAGACTCTCCCAACCTGTTGAAGCAATAGCAAACGCAGATCCAAAGCCCATCACGTAAACGCCGTGCTTTCATCTCGTCCCGTCTTCGATTCCCCTTCAAATGCAATGGTATCGCTTGACATGCAACCCCCCCAAAAATGCAAAATACCTCCTTTTTTCAAACACTCTGGGCTGGGCTCTCGGCATCTGTACTCTTCTTAGGAGCGTTGGCCATGGCTGCAGCCTGCTCGCGCTCCTTCTCAGTCTCCGTTTGTATCTCTTCGTCCTCATCTGCGTGCTCATCAGCCGGCGCAGCAAATGTAGGCGCGTAGGCACTCTTCGAGCGGATCTTGGCGCCGTAGAAGTAAAAGATGAAAGGAATGGGGGCTAGCACGAGGGCAACGCAGCCTAGCAGAGTCGACGCCCATTGGATGCCCATGCCGTCAAACATCTGTCGAGCAAAGAGGGGGAAGCCCGCACCGGCAAGGGATCGCATAAATGTGTTGCCGGCAATGGCTGAGGCCGCAAACATGAGGTAGGCGTCGACGAGGTAGTTGAGGGCTTGGAGAAAGATTGACATGAGACCAAAGCCGGTGAAGATACCACTGGCAGCCGGGACGATCCAGTGAATATCGGATCGGTATCCAGTCCTAAAGAGCATGTGTTAGACAATGTTTCTCTATCTATACAGTAGACAGGGGCTTGACTTACCATCCGAACCAGAAGATGCCAATAGCAAAGGTGATACCACCAGCCATCACGTTGGGCAATCGCCATTCAGGGATCGGAATACCGTTGTTACCCGCCAGCTTGCGGGTGTACCATGGCTGCTGCAGAAGGATAGAAATGCAGGCAATAAGCTGGCCTGCAATCATTCCGAAGAAGGTCAGACCAGACTGGCCGAGACTGAAGCCATGAACGCCAACAAAGACCAACGGGTAAGCCGTCAGGAAGAGGTAGAGCAGTCCATAAATGAAACTCATGTAGATTGACAGGAGGAGAATGATGGGCTCGGTGAAGAGCAGGCGCAGAGGACGCGAGAAGTTCTTTTGGACCAGCTCAGCAAAGTCGATTTCAATTTCTTCCTGCTTGGCGTGGATGCCCCAATTCTTAGTGCGACGTCGGAGCTCGGCAGCCTTGTCGATGAGAATGACGGGTGCGTAGGTCTCCTCAAGGAAGAACAAATCAAGGCCGAAGGCAACAAAGCCCATGATGGAAGCAAGGTACTCAGTCCAGCGCCATCCAAGTTGGGACGTAACCATGAAGCCGCCAATAAAGGGGGCAAGCAAGGGACCGGTGAAGACAGCCATGGAGAAGAGTGTGACGGCGACACCTCGAGTCTTGTTGTCAAACATGTCGGAGAAGACAGCAGCGACGACAGCTAGGGGACAGGCACCGAAGAAACCACCAAAGAATCGGCAGATGAGAATGGTCTGGAGATCCTTGGCGGTAGCGGTAGCAATGGAGAAGAGAGAGAATCCAAACATGGCTATCACAATTGGCAGACGTCGACCCTTCAACTCAGACAGAGGAGCCCAAAGCGTGGGGCCAAAAGCGAAGCCCAGGACGTAGAATGTGGTGCCCAGCAAACCAACTTCGTTGTCCACATGATACTGGCGGGCCACAGCCTGCGTCGCGCTGGAGAAGATGGACGATGTGAAAGCGGAGGTGACAGTGGTATAGCCCAGCATGACGGCTATGAGGACCTTCTTCCGCAGCGGCCAGTTCTGTGGGTGAAGGGGATCGCTCGGCCCATCGAACTCGACGACGTATTCCTCTTGCGCCGGTAGTGGCGGAGGATACGGCTTTCCAGCGCCAAACGCCGGAAGAGGCTTGCGGGATGCTCTACTCTCGGAGCGGAGCGAGCCACCGACAGTCTGGACGTGTTGGCTTCGCTGGGTAGCGATTCGGCTGATGGCCGTGGGATGGCGCTCCAGGTCGTTCTGAGTTGATATCCGGCTCATGTTGCGACGGTAGACGCTGCTGCGATCTGATGATGAGGATGAGGCCGATGAGGCGGTTGCAACGCGCTCGATTTCATTGCTGGTGCGCTGGTGGTAATTGTTTGAATTGGAGGCATCGCGCTCTGCCTCCAAGAGCTCTCGGTCCACGGTATCCATGGCCATGATGTTGCCCTCCTGTCGTATAAAAGAGGTACCGAATCAATGACCAGCCAATTGGGAAGATGGAGACCTCAGGAAGGGAGATGAGTTGAGGAGGAGATGGATAAAAGCTGGTTCGACTCGTTTGAGTATGTAGTACGAGTAAGTAATGATGAGAGTATCAGAGAGTATTGGTCGCTTTGCTGATATCCGGGAATTGCCAATAAACCAGTTGAGTGGGGCAATGGATCGTCAAAAATATCGGCACGTAGAATTTACAACTCGAGTACGCGGATACTATCGGCAGTACGAAGTAGTAGTGACTCGTCAAGATTAACCAAGCCGGAAGCAGAGAGAAACAATAAGAGATGCCGGATCAAGACTGAGGATTTGGACGGATTGGGAGCATCAACAGAGAGGGACTTGTTCTTTATATAAATGTACTAGATACATAATAGTACTACTACTACCAGGGGGCCTTTTGCTTGAAGTATTTTTTTCTTCGCATGGAACCGATTCATCATTCCGCACTCCACTCCGGCCCAAGCCATCGGACAACCCGCGGCTTTGAAATCTTTCCGGCCTGTCAGGCTCCATCAAATGGCATGATGCGCCCCCTTTGCTGGCAGTCACCTCGGCACGGCTCCTATTTTCTGTCCATCGCCTAGTAGGGAGTCCTACCATTACTATTACTAGCAGTATTACTGCCTAGGTAGCAGTGCTAACTAGCAATGCGACTCTGTACCGTAATAGCCCCGGAGCATGGAATAGCACTAGGAATCGGAGATGCTGAAAGCAGTTAAAGAGAGTAAGCACGATCTCAGACGTTCTGCAAACATTCGTCAAGGCGAATATTTCGTCGATACCCAGATAGACAGGTAGGTAGTATTGTCAATCTCTATGAACCCCTATCTAATTACTGGTATTATGTATATACATACGGCATTTCAAACCATATCACCCGACTGTGGGTTCGTTATTCGCCTCCATGGAAAGTCCGGTATCTTGGCAGCAGCATCTTCAGCCTTCGCCTTTCTCGGCTTCAAACCTCACCTTGCGAACCCGAAATATGTACGGTGACGTATTACCCAAGCTACTTCGTATATTTTTTTCCCTTTCCAGCGGATTTTGGCGGTCATTACTCCGAACTCCGGAAGTATGTCATTGAACAGATGAGGGTGCATTAGCATCCCTTTTTATGGAGACATAGCACTCGCCTTGAGCTTTCATCTCGGAGCCGAAAGGTCAAAAACTCCGTCCCCAACTCGGACCCTCGCGTTAGCTTTATAATCGGTGGAATAAGACTGATTAATAGCATTACTTGGATCTAAAAGTCGACCACGGCAGGATAACCAAGGAAAGGACACTTGCGAGTACGGACTAAGTCTTTCGGCTTTTCCACTAAGCTAGAATCGGTGCTTTTGTTGTTCAGCTCAGCAATATCCATATGTTATGTCTGCTTCGTAGCCGCAGTGCAAGATGTCGAACGGAGGCTGTCGTCATTGGCTTTTTTACCTCCAATTAGACTTTTGGAGATCGCGCATGGCATCCAGCACGTTTTCATGCTTCTCCAATGGATTCTCAATGGTTTGCAGACGGTCTTAGAAACCTGGCGACCAGAGACAAACGAATAAAAGGCATTCTGCGCTGGACTTCGCGACGAGTAGCCCGCTGCAAAGATGCCGACTAGGAACAGGCACTTCTATACGCGAGAGCCATTCCGCGGTGACGACAGATTGACGCTGCAACGTACCGAAGGGCCCTTCAGCTTTCTCAACCCAACAAGAGCTCATTTCAACCACTCAGCACTATCTTCAAAATCAAGGTCCGACGATATAGCGACAGGTCGTGAGAATGGCGATAATGCAGAAGTCAGGCACGAAACATCAAAACGAGTCGCCGAATCCAATGTGCCCGCCAAAAACGTTGGGTTCCTGTGGCGGTCGCGAGATAACCGAAAGGGCCGGCATCCTTTGCTCGTCCAGGAGCCGCTTCCGGGAGAGGAGGCGCCTTTCATGACACCAAGGCGGACATCGCATCCTAAGGAAGTTCTGAAAACTGTTATCAAGACCTTCACGTGTTATCCGATCTGGGATATTTCCTGGCTGGTGGCCTTTATCTTCACGTGGGGAAGTGTTGTCTGGGTCATAAATGTATGTTTGGCATTCACTGGAAGATTGGCCATGCAAGCTTGAGCACAGAGAACTGATGTATTATCAATAAACAGAGCTTCTTCGTCTGGCTGCCCGTTGTGGCCCCCTCTACCGAATTCGACGGCGAAATCTACTATGGCGGCGGCATAACCGCCTTCATCGGCGCCATCGTCTTTTTCGAAGTCGGCTCCATCCTGCTCATATTTGAAGCCATAAACGCCAACAATACAGGCTGTTTCGGCTGGGCCATTGAACAATTGGTCGACAATGAGAGGACCAGACCGAAGCTTCGAGTGGTCGCAAACCGCCATCACTGCCACCACCATCACCAAAACCGAGGGAACTTCGTAGGCAAACCTTCAGCTTCCACCTTAGCTGAAGCTCGACCAATTCCTAATGTTAGTGTTAATGGGAAGAAGCAATGGCGATGGTTTCCTTCCTGGCACGAGCTGCGCACGCATTACCTCCACGAATTGGGCTTCCTCGCCAGTTCAGCGCAACTCTTCGGTGCTACCGTTTTCGGCGTTTCTGGATTTACCGCGTTACCAGGTATCGCCAATCACCTCACACCTCAATGGCGACTCAATGCCGCATACTGGATCCCTCAGGTCATCGGTGGCAGTGGCTTTATCGTCAGCAGCACACTGTATATGCTGGAAACACAGCAGAAATGGTGGAAACCCGCACCGCATCTTCTGGGTTGGCACATTGCGTTTTGGAATCTCGTGGGAGCGTTAGGATTTACACTCTGTGGTGCGCTGGGACTATCATATAAGAATTCTGGAGCGCAATTTCAGGCTGGATTGGCTACATTCTGGTAAGACACGTACGAGTGCATCGAATTCAGTCTCAAGTCGTGTATGCTAATTTTGCTACTGCTTTCAGGGGTTCATGGGCTTTCTTAATCGGCAGCTACCTGCAACTCTACGAAAGTCTGAACAAGCATCCTGTGGAAGAGGTGTCAGCTATGGATATGGAAGCTTTTGCAACCAGGTAATAACTTCCGCTTTCGAGGCATAGGCATTTCCCTTCAAAAAGCACACGTCATGACTTCACCGGGATTGCCGAGACTAATGTAAATTCTTGTACCGGGTAATTTGGGCTTGATGGATTAATATCGACCTCTATACTTCGTAATTGCTGTCTAATAAATCCCGCGACACCTATTTCGCCTTCCACTGTAAGACAGCCGGGTGTCTTATAGACTCTCGGGAAATAACCTGATACTTGCTCCATTCTTGGACCGTGATGAATCATATCACGTATCATCTAGGAAATACTAGTGATCAATTGCTCAGTGATGGTGATATCTATGCCTCAATTTGGGGCTGAATGTAGTTGGTCACCTGGATGCATTAGCTGAAGGTGGCCGCGCAAACCTTGCGTGTCCATGCCATCCTTCAAATATATAAACCTGCTCGGTTATCGACTCGGATGAGTTGGAATCATCAACGACAATAACTGTACCATCAATATCTTGATTCCATCTAACTAATAAGTTATCACTCGCATATCAGCATGAAGAACTTGAAAGTTGCCATCATCGGAGCTGGCCCTGCAGGCAAGTCAAGCATAACGACGCCCTCGAATACCACAAACTTACCACGACACAGGCTGCATGCTCGCCAGACTTCTCCATCTAGGCGGCCTCAAAGTCACCGTTTTTGAAGGAGAGACATCTCCCAACTTCCGAGTCCAAGGTGGGACATTGGATCTCCATACCAGGTCTGGGTTAGCAGCGATCAAAGAAGCTGGCCTCTGGGACGAGTTCAAGAAATATGCTCGTTATGATGGCCAGTACATGGCAATCGTGGATAAGAATCTCCAATACTTTATCATCCGTGGCGCAGATGATGTCGTAGATGCCTTTTGTGAACGACCAGAGATTGATCGTGTCAAGTTGAGGGGGATTCTTATCGACTCACTGCCCGAGGGAACCATCAAATGGGGTCATCATCTGCAACACGTCGAACACAAGACTTTGGTTTTTGCTAACGGTACTGAATCGGGCTTTGACCTCATCGTCGGCGCTGAAGGTGCTTGGAGCAAGATCCGCAGAGCCATTGCCCCAAATTTGCAGCCAGAATATTCTGGAGTCGCAATGCACGATTTATCCATTCCCAATGCCCAAGAAGAGGCACCAGAGTTATACAAACTTGTCAATCGCGGAAGCCTTTTTGCCAGTGCAGATGGCCAGCGATTGAGTATACAGCAAATCGGCGACGGTAGCCTTCAAGTCTATGCCGGCTTCGTTCGCAAGGATCCTGGTTGGATGAGACCAGAAAAGTGCGGATATAACGCCGCAGATCTCGCTGAAACTAAGGAGGCATTGGGAAAGGAGTTTTCAGACTGGTGTCCTCAGTTGCGTGATGCGTTCCATTGCGCTGAAGGGAGGGCCATTCCCCGTTCACTATACTTTCTCCCCCCGAGATGCGAATGGGAACACAAGCAGGGTTTCACTCTCATTGGAGATGCAGCGCATCTCATGACTCCGCATGCTGGTGAGGGTGTCAACCAAGCCCTCGAGGATGCTATGATCTTAGCCAAGGTGATACTCAAGCCCAGACCACTGAAGAGTTGGATGAACAGGTCAAGGGCTTTGAGGAGGACATGGCTGCCCGTGTTGGAAAGGTTCAGCAGTTGGCATATGATCTCTGTCAGGATTGGATGTTTACTCCTGGTGCTCCCCAGGCATCTATGGCTGCTGCTATGAGTCGGTATCAGAAGGATGGGAGATCGGAGGAGGAGATTCAGGCACGAGCGGAGGCACTTGAATATGCTATGGCCCAGGCACAAGCGAAGAACCTGGCACGAGGTCTACTGATCTAGATACCAGCAATTACGAGCTTTTTTATAGCGGTTAGATGTGTAGGTTTCTTGGATAGGATGATTGTTTAAATACCCGATATTACAAGCTGTCTGAATGTGATAAGGTCAGTTTACACCGTCATATAGGAAGAAGTATTGAATAATCCTGAAAATTGATGTTTTTTTATATCTATGTCATCCTCGTTTTTCGTATTTTAATGGTTTCTTGTAGGCAGCTATCGGGACACGCACTTACAACACCGTCATCGTTATTCAACCCCGCGCAGCCAAATTAGAGACGTGCCTCTCCCAATATCCACCAGCCCAATCTATCTGTCCAACTACGAGATACGGAATTCTTTAACATTTAATCTTGCACGATTTTGAGGATATTCAAGAACCAAAATGCCAGCCGAAGGTGTTTACATCTCTCCTTCAGGGAAGAAAACCTTCATTCCTCTTGAAAACAACCCCGACGTCTTCACGTCTCTCGTCCACGACCTCGGCGTATCCCCAAATCTGGGCTTCTACGATGTCTACAGCCTCGACGATGCAGATCTCCTCTCTCTCGTGCCGCGACCGGCCCTAGCGCTCATCTTCATCACTCCAGCGCCGATGTACTTTGCGGTCCGCGAGGAAGATGGCACTCCCGTCTCTCCGGCAAATCTGACTTACGACAAGTGCGGAGACCAAGAACCGGTCATGTGGTTCAAGCAAACAATTGGGAATGCCTGTGGATTGATCGCTTTACTCCACGCTGTGGCTGGTCCTGAGGCAAGAGGGTTCGTCCAGAAGGGAAGCTTTCTAGATGCATTGCTGGAACAAGTGACGCCCCTACAACCTGTGCCCAGGGCAGATGCGCTATACAACAGCGAAGAGCTGGAGGAGATCCACATGCGAGCTGCGAGAAGGGGAAACTCAAAGGCACCTCCAGCGGAAGAAGAAAACACACAGCATTTTATAGCTTTCATCAAGGGCAAAGACGGCCATTTGTGGGAGTTGGAGGGAAACACGGATGGACCGGTGGATCGAGGTGCCTTGCCGGATGGTGATGATGTGCTGAGCAGAGCGGCGTTGGACCAAGGCGTGAGGAGGTTTCTCAAGTTTGCGAATGGGAATGTGAATTTTAGCATTGTGGCATTGGCGAAGAACCCACCGGCGTAGGGCTGAGCGGGCGAGAGAAGGGATGTCGATGCAATGGTGACCTTTCACGAGTCTGATATTGGTGGGAGTTCGCCTACATCAGCTGAGGTGAGATGGGTGTACTTGCGTGTTAATGTAGAATGCTTGGACATTCGGTACTCCGTATCTATATACTACTACTTCGTATATCTTATACAGGAGTATATGTTAAACTCCACAAGGCGAAATTACTCGTAGTGAACAGTTCAATGATTATGGAGAATCGCAAGGAGCTGATAAGACCCGCTCCGTTTAGGTGGGCCTATTATTAGATCGCGGGAGCGTCACCGGACCGAAACGCCGGGTCACGCCGCCAATCTTGGAACTTGCACCCAACAAACAACGTTCCCACACTCGCAGAACTCCTGAGAAATCCGTTCAGGCCCCCAATGGGCGCAAATGAGCTGTGGTGCGGCTGCCGGGAAAAACTGCTGTCAGCATGGACAGCGCTCAAGCACCACTGATATCGGGCAATCGCCATGAAGATGACACCCCGTACGACGTTGATGATGGCGCGCCGGACTCGGAAGTTGATACAGACAAGGCGGCAGAGACAGGGCCTGGTGTATTCGTCGTGGCACTGACGTTTGCTGCTGGTATCAGTGGCTTGTTGTTTGGATGTAGGCTCTTCCTGTGCCAAATCTGTCGAATTGATGCTGATTGACCTGAACGCAGACGATACGGGTGTCGTATCCGCCACGTTGGTTTCGATCGGGACGTCGCTGTCGAATCGAGACCTTACCTCCATGGACAAATCCATCATCACGTCCTCGACTGCTCTTTTCGCGCTCCTGATATCACCATTCTCCTCCATACTCGCCGATCGCCTCGGCCGCAAACGAATCATTCTATATGCCGATGTGCTTTTCGTCTTAGGGGCAGTGTTGCAAGCGTTTAGTTTCACGATTCCGACCATGGTAGCCGGCAGATGCATCATTGGCGCAGCAGTCGGAGCAGCAAGCTTTGTCGTGCCGCTTTACATTGCAGAAGTGTCTCCCGCGCCGTACCGAGGGAGGCTGGTGACTACAAACGTGTTGTTCATCACGCTGGGACAGATGGTTGCCTACATTGTTGGCTGGGCATTTTCTGCATATGCAGCCAAGGAGACTGGCTGGCGCTGGATGGTCGGCCTAGGTGCGCTGCCAGCTGCCCTACAAGGCGCGATTGTTGTGTTCATGCCCGAGACGCCGCGTTGGCTCGTCAAGGCTGGGAGGTCGGAAGCAGCTAAGAGCGTCATCCAGAGGGTCAACGGTGAAAATGGGACATCCTCACGAAGTGCGGATATGGTCATCAAGGAGATTGAGCTGGAAGTCCGCGAGGAGCAAGAATCGAGGCTGTTGCGAGAGCATCAGGCTACTGGGTCGTGGAAATGGCTCGGGGCGTGGCATGAACTGCTGAGTGAAGGGAAGCACCGTCGTGCGTTGGCTATTGCTTGTTTATTACAGGGACTTCAACAATTGTGTGGCTTTGTATGTGTTCTCTCGGACTCCCACCTTGGTTGGTTGTGTTTACTGACTTGACATTAGAACTCCTTGATGTACTTCTCGGCTACCATCTTTACGATGGTTGGGTTTGAGAGTCCAACCCTGACGTCGCTTGTCGTTGCAGTGACCAATTTCGTCTTTACACTCGTGGCACTCGGCCTCATTGACCGCATTGGCCGGAGGCGAATCCTCTTATACTCACTACCTTTCATGGCCTTGGGTCTACTTCTAGCCGCATTCGGGTTTTCATTCCTCTCACTGGGCCGGTCATCCGCTGTTCAAGGTGGAGGCATCACAACGACAGAAGGCAGCTCGGGCAACACGCGCACTGCAGGCATTATCCTAATCAGCATCATGATCTACGTAGCAGCCTACGCCCTCGGCCTGGGCAACGTGCCGTGGATGCAGAGCGAGCTGTTCCCCTTGGCGGTGCGATCAGTCGGCAGTGGTGTGGCAACGGCGACGAACTGGTCAGCCAATTTTGTGATTGGGTTAACGTTTTTGCCAATGATGGATGCAATGAGTCCGTCATGGACGTTTGTTCTGTATGCGGCGGTTTGTGGTGTTGGGTATGGTCTGGTCTGGCGCATATATCCCGAGACAGCGGGATTGAGTCTCGAGGAGGCCACGGCGCTGTTAGAGAATGGATGGGGGGTGCGGTGATTTTACAAAGTAGACTAGGTTAATTAATTAATCGTGACAACCGTTGCCTTGTCAGTGATTCTGGGATCGAGATAGAGAATGTTCTGGAAGCTTTTCATGACATCTAAATCCGGAGATGGCGTCACGTATTTGTATGTAGATAGTATGAACATTCTCAATCCGCAATCGGTGCCGCGATAGACAGGACTTAAGCGAGTAAGGGAACACCAGCAAAAGTGTATTCACCCCCTAAGTAAGACCAATTCATGGATGCCTTGGTTCCTGAGATCACCAAGACCTGTCAATACGAGTATATGCGACATGCAGGTTCATGTGCTCGGCCTTTGTTTATGTGCGTGTTTTGATGGTTGCCCGGGCGGTAGTGTTACGTTCAACACGTTTGCCTCTAGGCTAATAATACCCGCCATTATTGATCCCATGAAACAAAGCTGTTTTGCTTGCCGTTCACCATACGGAGTACAAAGATACTACATGACCCAGCGTTATGAACTAATACTACTTCGTACTTTGTCCCTATTCCGTCGTTCTAATGGTGGCTGAGCACTCCGTGCGTGTAGCAGGTTATTTTTGTATTTTCGTCCTAATCCGTCAAAAAGCATCGGGTGACATTCAGTCATTCAGCCCTCTCACACAGGGTAGGTATGGAGTACGGAGTACTTCGTAGATAAGAATATAGTGGGAAAATCCATCTGCAAACAGAGCAAACAGCATACGCAATTGGCATTCCAGCGCCTCGATTAACTTTTCGATCTTCCCGCGTCCCAGTAGACCTGTGAAACTGTCTCGGCTTGCATACATACTACATACATACTAGTATTACATGCTTGCATACCTATTACATACAGAGCGTCCGAGGCTTCTCCGGCCCGAGGGCACGTGCAGACAAGGGGGGCTCACAAGCTTTGCCTATTCTACAGAGCACTATTGGAGGCTATTTATACACACACACACACCAAAGGTCCACCACTACCAGCCATCAACACACTGGTCTTCTCTCCCCTAACCCTCTAGGTCCAACGAATTATCGCTCTGCATCGCACTTCGCACCGCCATCGCCATCGCCATCGCCACCAAAATCCTCCCGCTCAGCGCCGCAAAACCACCCTTTGCTTCAGCCTCGCTCGCTTTTGTCGCTTGTTCATCAGACGATGACGGCCGTGCTGCCGTATTCCTGCTCTGTCGCTGCTGTTCCATAATACTACTACCTTAGTAGGCACCATAGCTGTTTACCGGTCGACTCGGAACCCAACGCTTGCACGGCCCCAGACATCGTCGTCAGTAGCGGAAATACCGTCGCTCGCCTGCGTGGCACCTCCGATATACTGCCAGGACCGGAGAAGAGACACGAGCTGGAGAGGAATCGCACCTTGGCCATGCAGGCGCCAGGACCTTCGCAGCGAGGCTATTCGCAGCGGCGCTCGCCTGGTGCGGACCCAGGGCCTCCTCCAAATGTGCCTGTGCGGTCGATTTCGCCCGGTGTCGGGCCAGCGCATGGGCGCACTTCCAATATGTCTATCAGATCTGCCCCGAGCGGCTCAAGACGAACGAATCGAGAGGTGCGTCCTATTGCAGCTCTGCCTCTGAAGGATGGAGGCCGGCAACCACTAGGCAATGACTATCAAGTGGCAAGTCATGCTAACGAGTTTTCGCTACATTTGCAGGGCTCGTCGGGAAGTGGCTCGAACATGCCGTTATCGCAGATCGAAAAGAGCGTCACACACCTTCTCGTAGCGACAAAGCAGCTCCTCGAAACGTTGACACAATGGTCGCGCGGCCAGGCCACAGACACCCAGGTTTCCGACGTATACGTACGATTAGGTTATGAATTCAACATGGCATGCAGGGCCTTTACGGCCATCAACGTCGATACCTCAGACCTGGGCAACGTCCCCGATCTACTTCGATCAATTCTAGAAGCATGTCTAAGCCAGGAGGCCAGCGCTGAAAGCTTAGAGAAATATCTTCCCCGAATACGAGACATCATCATCAACCTATTGCACGGATTAAAACGAAAGCAACAGAGGCTACGGCAGAAGCAAGCGAGGGACAGGGAGAGCTCAGCTGTGCCGGAGAGGGCAACCAGCGTTAGTACGGTAGCGAGCGGGAGTAGCGGACTGACCATCATGTTGGAAGACAGCCTGGATAACAACAGTCGACCGGATTCGCAGCGTCCAGAGTCTGTCCAGCAGCCAAACACCAACAACAATAACACATCCCCGAATCGACGCTTCAACGCGCCGCGAGACCTGTCCAGAGGGTCACTCGCTTCGGAACAGTCATCCATCTCCAGCACCACGATGCAAAGCATTCCCGTAATGCCGCCATATCCAACAGACAATTCAATCTTACCTTCGGGGCCATCGGCTGGGGATTTGAATATTGACGCTTTCCCACCACCGCCTCCGCCGCCTCCCGATAAGCAATCCAGCGCCCTGGCAGCACTGCAGAAGGGAGGTGATTTGGAAAGGCGAGCGTCTCGAAGGTACTCTCAATATCAAATATCAAAGCATCTAGGAGGTTCGGGAAATGTTGTTCCCATGTTGCCGTCACAAACTGGACCTATGCCGAATCGAGGGAGGAAAGAGGCAAGGGAATCCCTGCGAGCCGTTCAATCTCGGGAGTCGGTGCGCCATAGTCGAAACCCGTCGAACCAACCAAAGACTGGCAGCAGTTTTGAAAACTCACCCGTCAGAATTCCGAGCCGGGTGACGGAGAAGTCCTTGCCTACGTCACAGTCTGGTCAACCTGAGAGCCCGGCTGTTTATAGTCCAGATGAAAAATATGCACCCACTGCTACGCTTTCCGGTCCCCTCTCAGACGTCTACTCATTTTCAGGGGAGGCAACCCGCCAGACACCGGAGCCGAAAAAAGAAGCAAAATCTAAGCCCGATGATACCCCTGGGCTGCCACCTCACCCCCCTGAGACAAAGCCGAGTGAACCCTACTTCCAAGTCTCGCCCCCGCCAACACCGACCAAGGATTTGACGCTGTTCTTACAGTACAAATCAAAGGTCAAAAAGATTGTGCTGCCTGAGGGACGCGATGAGCTTTCTATTGGACGCTTACAACTTGCTTTCATTGAGAAGTTTTCCTGGAACACGCAACAAAATGGAGCAGACCTGCCGGAAATTTACATCCAAGACCCCGTGTCTGGCGTTCGACATGAACTAGAAGACTTGGCTGATATTAAAGACCGAACTGTCTTGGTGCTCAACGTGGAGCCGCTGGATGAGGTGAAGCGACATATCGACGAAGGCATGCTGGCGCTCACCAAAATTGTCCGGGAAGTCAAGCAGAATGTCGATGATCAAGCTGTTACTCTGCAAAGGGTCTCGGATCGTCAGCAACAAACAGCTAAGGAGATGGCGGACATAGTTTTGGGTCAGGGTCAGCGAGCTGCTCCTCCATCCTCCGACGGGCCCAAAGGGACAATTACCTCTGGGCGAAAGCTCGACTCTAGTCAGGTTGGGGAGCTTCAGGGCCTCCGCCGCGACCTTGCTGTTCTCCGTCAAACCTATTCCAACTTCCAGTCGGAGATTCAGACCTCCATGTCCACCATTCGCAACAAGGCTACCAATGTCAAGGTTGCGGCGGCTAAATCGGGTATTGAAGGAGATGCTGGATATGCCTACGTCGCCAACGGTCGGAAACAGCTTAACTCAGACTCTGATAGCCTCGTGGCCAAGGTGGATGACCTCCAAGACATGGTCGAGGATCTCCGCAAGGATGTTGTGCACCGCGGTGTGCGACCATTGCCACGACAGCTTGAGAGCGTGGCCAAGGATGTCACTTCGCTTTCCAAGGAGCTTAAGAGGATGGAGGAGTACATGAGCCGAGAGAAGCCCATCTGGACCAAGATCTGGGAGAAGGAGCTTGAAGACGTTTGCCAGGGTCGTGATGAGCTGCGCATTATGGAGGAGCTGCTCATAGATCTGCGTGACGATTTGGAGAAGGCCTCGGAAACCTTTACACTTGTGGAACAGGCCACCAAGGAGCAGATGAAGGACAATGGAACGGGTCCCAGCGCGGGAACCGCACGCCAGTTTTCCAAGGGTCTGAACAGCCTTGGGAACAGCCTTAACCAGAATGCTGCAAAGGAGGATGTCCTTGGCGAAGTGAGAGCCTTGCAGCCTAACCACCAAGATCGACTAGAAGCCATCGAACGTGCAGAAAAGTTACGGCAGAAGGAACTGCAAAGCCGGAGCGGCAATGTTCTGCTACGTGAGATTTGCTCTTTTGTCATAGAGGGCAAGTTGAAGAAATCTGGCGGCTTCGAAGAGGTTGAACGAGCGAGAATGGCCAAGGACGAGAGAATACGAAAAGAAGTCTGGGAACGAATGAACGGCTACCTCCCCGAGGACGACTTGGGCGAGGAAGAGGAAGAGGAGGAGGAGGGCGCCGATGAGCAGGAACCTAATGTTGAGGCCGCTGACGGCGAAGCCTCTGCACCGACTACGGATAATGTCACGACGAATGGAGCATAAAAGGATGATGCGTGTACATGCCATCAACGGATTAACATGTCTGTCTTTCGTTACGTTGGGTGTTTTTGAAAAAGGGGCGGCATGTCAATTACCATCATCATCATCACTGTCTGGCGGAAAGCTTTGATTATCATTTTCTTTTTATCCTCCACATTCCCTGGGTTTTTTTGTTAACCCTTTTTCTTTTTCCTTATTACCCACCTCTACTTGAACTCCATTCTTTACTATTATTATTTTTCTTTCTTTTTCTTCTTCTTTATGTGAGGAATCTGTTAGACGTTGGAGGAGATTCCCCCCCCCCTAAACAGCTTAGGTGTATAGGAGGTGCTCTTGGGCCTTGCCTTTTTTTATGTCTGTGTGTGTGTGTGTATGTGTGTGTGTACTCTTTTTACATTGTGGGGGATTGACTTGACTTTGTTCCATAGCGGAGGCGAAAGAGGGATTGTCTTTTTTTCTGGAATTAGCAGTATGAAGAATTGGAATGACGAAGTGCGTCTTTTTAAGTATGGGCAGTTGATTGCTTGCTTCTCGTGAATTGTGAAAGATAAAACGTATGATTCTTCGTAGCGGGCTGGTCATTTTTGCTATCCATCCTACCTCGTAGCCGTCGTGATATCCGTTTGTTTTACTTGCCCATCATAACAATATCATCCTAGCAACGCCAGCCTCTGGAGTCCTGATATAATCGGAGGCTCCGCCTTCTTGCCCTGCTCCTGTGCCCACTCCTGGAACACACCCTCACCACCCTTTGCCTTGCCTGAATCTCCCTCATATGTCGCACCGCTCTCATACTGCTGCTGTTGCTGCTGTGATTGCGACGCAGGGAATACCTCCACAATCCCACCTTCACATGCCTCAACCACCTCTGCCATCAGTGCCTCCGCCGCACGTGCTCGCTCCGCCATGCCTCTCCTTACGAGAGCAAAGACCAACCTCTCAACATCAGTCTTGCTCGCTTCAACGCGCTCGATGAGACGTCGCACACTGTTGACTAAGTACTCCTCCTCGTAGACCGTGCCCTTGCGACCTCTTGCGCGCTTCTTTTCCTCACGACGGCGGTTCTTGCTCGTTGCGCGACTGACGCCCGTGCCTACTGTGCCGACGCTGCCAGCTTTGCCGGTGTAGCGCGTGAAGAGACTGGCGCTGGTACTGATGCGCGAACTTGCTGCTATGGAGACATCGTCAGGGAGGTCTTCGCCGCCGGCGCGCTCACCTTCGTAAAAGGCGAGAGGGTCCTCGGCTGCTTTGCGTCGCAGCTCGGCGACACGGGGGACTTGCGCGAGGAGTTGGCCCTTGCAGTCGGCGAGGAATTCGGTAGTTCGGCCGAGAGCCTCGGCAAGTCCGACGTCGACGGCGGCTTCGAGGAGGTCAGGGCGGGAGTGTTGGATGACGAGACGGATGGCTTCGGCGAAGAGATAGCCCCTGCAGAGACACTTGACGGCGGTTTCGAGAGCATTGAGATAGTCGAGGTGGATAGTTGCTGCGGAGGAGAAATCTTTAGCCTCCCAGAGTGCGTCGGCGAGCGTGGTGGCGAGATCGGCCCTTGCGTCTGCGGATAGGGGAGGGTCCTGTTGGTAGGCAGTGAAGAGGCATTCTTGCCAGCATGTCGCACCAGCTGCGCGGTAGCAGCCGGTTGCCTTGGCGTAGTTCTGGATCGACTCGTACGCCAGGCCGGCCTCCCGGAAGGAAGACTTGGACTCCAGGTGAACAGCGTAAAGCTCAGTTAGGGTCCGCAGGCGTGGCTGGTCGTAGCGGTAGAGCTTAAGAGCTTCCTGGTAGAGGCTGTGCTTGGTAGTGTATTTGCACAATTCATCAAAGGCATCGAGGGTTTGGAGGTGAGCTAGGGCCTTCTGCCGGCGAGCAAGGTGGTCGTCAATCTCGAACTTGCGGCGAAGGTCAGATAAGACGTGGAGATTCTGAATGAATGGGAGATATTCCCTAGGGTCTCTCTGCGACTGCTGCGCAACTAGCAATGCGAGATCGAGGTTGTACAGACCCAAGGCGTTCTCATAAACCCGATTAACGTCCACCAGGAAGCAGATGTGCTCAACTGCCTTTTCCGCCAATTTCTCGTCCTCTTGCATCAGTTCTGCAACAAGTGTCAAGCCATCATCTAACGCAGGTGGGACCTTGCAGACGTGAGAAGTGGTGATGTTTTGAAGGTGTGTAGCTTTCCGAGATTGCAGGCCCTTGAGAATTGCATCGCATATGGCGTTAACCTTGGAGCCAGAGGGCTTTGTTGACGGTGAGGTTTCTTGGGCTAAAGTGAGGTTATTTATTTGGATCTTGCGATGCTTTGTGTCTTGGTACATCGTTTGGGTGACGTCCTCCTCCCTATTGATGATCTTAGTCGTTGTCTTTTAACAAAAGGATAAAAGTGACTTACCGGAGGGATGATAAGAATAAATCAATGTAAGTGACCTCCTTGAGCTGATCCAGGAATAAGCCAACACAGGACAAGAATTGTTCAGGCTGATGATCATATAGGATATTCATGTCAACTCGCTGCGTTCGGCAGTATGAGAATGCCCGGCCATAGTTCTTCTCTTCGATGAGACTTCGAATACCAGCAACTACCATGGCTCTTGGGAATATTGTTTCCAGGTTACCTCGGGGCATTTGGAGCACAATGCTCATATTGGTTGGCATGGCAGTGACCAGACGAGAGCCGCGCTCGACGCTACGGCATCGTTCATCCTTTTCAGGATCATCTGCCGGAACCTCCAAATCTAGAACAAGTTAGTATACTATTTAAATCGTGTTACTTATCAATAACAGTGTCTCACCTTCGACATCGGCAGCCAAGTGTACGTATTTGACATAGTGATTGCTTGTCGTGAAGATAAGATGACTTGGCGTGACGATGAAGGAAGTACAGTTCTTCGCTAACAATCTTGAGTTCGCAAAGATGTGTCCACCTCTTGACAAACCAAAGGCCGTCAAAACACCATCATGCTTACTCATTTCAAACCATGGGAGCTGTGTAGTGAATTCAATTGGCAAGAGGTCGTTGCCAGAATCTGACAGCTTATACAGCCTACCAACGGGGTCTTGGCCATAGCTTTCGACAGTAGAATCATCGTCATAAGTCGAAGTAGCTACCAGAAGCTGATAGTTATCAAGCATACTGATCTCAGCACCATTCGCTCCACCCATCTTCACAACAAGTTGCAAGTGGCCAAGCTCATCCTGATAGCCCATGCATCGAAGACTGTCATCCGTAACCCAGCAGATTCTCAGGGGAGCATGGTTTTCGGGCATATTGGCTGTATCAAAGGGAAGTTTGAGCACCTGCACCGGCTTGGTTGTCCTTCCGTTTTTTACCGGCAATTCATAGACGTCAACGCCTTTGTGATGTAGGACGGCAAATGAGGCATTTTGCCGCCCAAAAACCACATCAACGATTGATGATTCTGCTGTGATATCAAATAGAGACATTGGTGGTGGTACGTTGGCTGTTCGAAGGGGGGTTACTTTGACGGTTTCTCCATCGATGACAGCGACCACTCCATTGTCATGTGGAAGCCGACAGGAACCTCGAGCTGTGTGGAAGACTTTTTCGGCCAAGATGACACTGTCTGTCGAGGCTGCAGCAAAGCGCAGAGCTTTTTCTGGATGCCAGGCTAGGCAGTTGAACCCAGGCTCCATAGCGATTTCCTGCTTTAGATACCAATGGTAATTTCCCATGGTCCAGAGTTGTATGGTATCCCTCAGTATGACGGCCAGTACGGTAGAGTCGGAGTTCCAGTCAAGCCGGATATTGATGCCATCGCCAGTTAAGATGGACCCATTTGGAGAACGCAACGTAAACTGGCCATGGCGCAGACCATTTCGCTCGAAGAACACGACGTCTACCCTATCAGTCAACCGTTGGATGCCGGCCACGAGATTGCCCGAGGGCCTCCAGCTCAGCGCGCCCTCTAGTCCATCCACAGGCTCACTGGCGCTGTCAAGTTCACCTTCGCGAGAATATACCCGGACGACTCGCCGGGCGCCCTCCTGGACAGAGTTGATAGCGACGAAAGCGCCGTCTCCGCGCCAGCTGATGGTGGTCAAGCCGTCCTCATTGGAACTCGGGAGGCCCTCGTCAACTCTTTCGGGTATCGTGGGGTCTCTCATGGCCTTTGCGCCGCGGCCTTGGAATTGCGTCTCCTTCTTACCCCATCCAACGGAAACATGCTTTGATGCCTTGAGGTCCTCTGAAGTCATGGTTACTTCGGCCACGGGATCAAAGGCGCTGCCCATGAAGATGACGGTGTCGGCTTTGGTGACGACTGCCAACAGTTCCTCGTCAGGGGACCACTTCGCGGCCGCAATACCGGCATCGATGGAGCCCATGATTTCGATATGAACGTCATTGTTGGAGAATTGGTCCTCCCGGACGGTGATGATGTCGCCGCCTTCCAGAACCAGACATGTGGCCGCGCCGCTGCTGAGACGCTGGATATTCACGATCCTGTCCACCAGCAAGTCCGGGTTTGGGCTTGGAGCATCCCAGCTAGCCACTGAGCGATGCGATCTTGAGCGTTTTTGACATGTTAGCCGTCTCGAGTCATAGTCATGGTGATGTCTGGCAGAAAATTGCCCCGCCCCCGCTTCGCTTTTTTGCCAAACCTACATCGACTCATCGTTTTCTGAGACTCTCACCAGCTCAATGCTGGAGCTCTGGGATGTCGGGCCTATCGTGCACAAAATCTCATCGTTTTCAGGGTCCCAGCAGGCAGAGGTGACGTCGGGATGTCTCCATCGACCAAATCGGAGGTTGCGAAGGTTGCGCATTGTGGTTTAGGCGCTTGGAGGGGCGTCACCCATGAGAGAGCCCTGTCAGGCCACACAGTCCCTCCTATTTTTTTTTCTTTGCGCCGTTTTTTTATGCCCGCACGAGGAGAGGTTCGTATTGTCTGGTGACCTCAGGGCTGCAGCCGGGCTTCAGGGCAGACCCGTGGTTGTGCTGGGTTTTTGCTTGTCATGCAAAATGGGCATTGGATGATAGGTAGGTTTATTAAGTGCCTATGGAGCCCGAATTTTTGTGGAAGATCGGCACTAACAAGGCCCGATGGCAGATATGTGCTAGTGGTGGTGTAAGTACTGGACGTCTTCTGTATGGACGGTTTGAAGGGCCAAAAGCTCCGTAGCAGTTGGCTTATATATATGCACTCCATATTTACCTCTTCGGCGTGATAGAGATAGTACTATTTCCTGATCATACATAGATATGTATCTCTCCGCAGCCTTGGCAGTAAAATTTTCAACAGCTTGCATGGCTAGACATGCGACTTGTTACCGAGCTGCAGCCCGCCTGCAAGAAGTTGGGCGCCACTGCGGGCGGCATTTGGCGAGTTACAGTGGGAGTCCGCCGGCTCTCAGCGGCTTTCAGCGAATCACAAGCACCCGCAAGCCTCGGCGCAAATCACTACCCAAGCTGTGTCGAACCTCCAGTTCCCGGCTCTTCCCATTCTCCATCCGATCCCCCATCTCCTCATTCCTGTATTAATACCCATTCCGTTTCCTCCTCATGGCCACAAATACGGCCGACCGTTCAGTGATATCCGCTCCGTCTCCTCGTTAACATCAACATCGAACAGGGTATCTAGGACTCTTCTCCTCATCCACTGCGTGCCAATTCATCCCCAAAGGCAACCTCGTCACTCTGACCGAACGAACGGCGGTCAATCTCCCTGTTGATCATGGATGTCTCCTACAATCCACATGCTGAGCGCGCTCGTCGCAAGAATCGCTCATCCACAAACATCAACCACCTTACGCTCGCGCCTTTAACGACCAAACTTCCTCTCAATGACGTCGACGCCGTTTCCAACTCCAGCGCTCCCTTCCCTCGCCCAAGCACGTCCTATCTCCAGGGCAAATCTGCCCCTACAACACCGCGTCTGCTCGCGAGCTCTGCTACGAAGCCTCGCTCACGGTCAAAATCCCACAACCGCACTCCCTCCGCCCCGGGAGAGCCGATTACGAAAAGCAAGTCGTCATCGCACCTGGTCAATACCAATGCGCGAAGAGCCGTGTCTGGCACTACCACACCACGACAACGACACGACGACAAAACCGACGGTGACTGGCTGTTGAGGACTGGTGCATTCATGACTTTCGAGGCGAGAGAATACAAGGGCCAGGCATGGCTTGTGTCGCGTCAAAGCTCGACCAGCCTCACGGGCACGCGCGATGCCGATGAAGAGGCCTTCGAGCGTGAACTTGCCCGTGAGCGCGAAATGACTAGCCGACATGCTAGCAGGCGTGGCAGTCTTTCCTTAGTTACCGATGACGACATGTCCATCATCGGGAGCAAAGTTCCCAGCCGATTCAATAGCCGGTCTCACAGCATTGTCGAGAGCCGGAGCCAGCTTCTCACACCACTAGATAGGGTAGAGGACGACTCCTACTTCCCAACCCAAGAGTACATCCCTGGGCCTGACTTTGTCGACCTCGACGAGAAGCTCGAGCAGTTGGAGCAGGATACAGCAGATAATGATGAGGCTGATGTTAAGAGGCTGCTGCGACGTAGCAATTCGGGCAAGGGCTCTTGGATGAGTAACGTCATTGGATGGTCACTCTTTTCAGTAGACGAGCATGAGGAAGACCCAGACGAGGACTCGGAAGATGATGACACATTGGGAGATTCCCGGTCACTGGCCGATCGCAGCGCATGGCTCAAGCGTCACTGCGAGGGTCCGTTGGACCCCGAAGACTTAATACCGCCTCCAAGGACAGATGAGGGTGGCTGGAGCGACGCGGCTTGGCTGCTGAGCGTGGCAAGCAAGGTCATCTTTTAAAACAAACAGTACACGACCTAAGGAGAGTCGGATTCTATACAGATATGTTAATTGCTTTTGTGACGGCGTTGAATACATGAATCACTTAGCTGCAGCACACGTCAATTTTTGTCTTACCTTACTTGGCAGTACTCCGTTGTAGTATTAACATGGATCACCATAAATGCGGAGTATGCTCAGGACTATCTATCTAGGTGCCTGGATATTGCTTCTCCTTAACGGCGACCCGATGACAATTATCCCCGAGTATATGGGACCAACAATGCTGAAAAATCCCTCTCTATCTCAGCTTGTGCCAATCCGAGGCTGGAGGCAGGTTTATCAAAATCAAATCTACGATAAAGGAACCAACAACAGCAACAACACAAGGATCGGATACCGCCCACCCGATCTTGGGACACGGGATAAGGCAGAGAGGGTCCTACGGAGTAATACAAGCCGGACTAGTACTACTACTACAACTATTATTGCCCATTGCTCTGATCAGAGGTTTAAACTTGTCAGTGGTCCGGGGGATCACCCTGCAGGGTCCACAAGGGGATTTAATGAGCAATCTTGAACTTGATCAAATCGTTGATGCCACAGCATCTCCACCAATCGGGCATATCCCTTCATACGAGCACGGGTGCCCGAGCTGTATGCACAAGATGATGATGATGATGATGATGATGGTCTTTCGGCTTCAAGGGACGGAACAAGCCAGGAGCAAGCCAGGAGCAAGCCAGGAGCAAGCCTCTTCTTCATCAGTTCGGCCTTAGCTGATAAAACCGTACTTCGTACATCCGAAGAACTCCGTATAATATATGAGTAACATGCACTCCGTACTTCGTAGCACTACCATTATTACTGCATACGCGCAAATGCCGAGCTCGTCAGGGGTCCAGTGGTTGGTTGAAAACGTCAAATCATGGAGCTATGCACAGAGGGCTCGTACGAGTATTCGTGCAAAACACACGGAGCATCATCATCATCATCCTGGCGCCTTAGCCCCCAAATCACATACCTGGTCATGAGGACAACAGGAATGCAATCGGCTTTTCCTCCACCGCCTGAATGGGCTTTAAATAAATACCTACCGGTAAAAACTCCCGTCTTGAAACAGCAGCCGTTGGACGGTGAGCCAGCGCTAAGTCTGTTTCCTTACGTAGCTTTGCGTGTGATAGCTCATTATTGGTCGCAGTTGCACATTAGCACGTTAGCACATATTGGTATTAGAGTGTTTTTCTTCAGCCAAGTGAGACAATGGTCTCGAATCCCTCTCGATCCCCCTCACTCCTCGCTGTTGTTAGGTAGCAATAGTACGAGTAGTAGTTCTGATGATGGTGAATGTCTCATTGCCGCTATACGCCAAGCTTAATTATTCTCTGTTTTCATTATTATTATTTTTGGGGTCATTCTCTTGGCGCCATTGATTGGGCTTCCAAGCAAACATGTTTTAGGTTGATGCCATGGGTTTGGTAACGATAGACATGGGCCGTTAGCCGTGCGGAAGAGGCGTCTTGCTCGATGTAATAGTGCCTCAGCCATATATGTGTAGGTGTGTAACATGGGATCGAAGGAATCTTATACTACCAGTACTATCAAGCCTCTACAATATGGTACTGCAGCCCAAGGATGCTCACTCCGTACTAACAGTAGTGGTGCTCGTATGAGCTGATATCAAAACCACATCATCTTTAAATACGAGTGGTGGGTTTTCACCCAAACATGCAGCGTCTACCAGGGTCCCCCCGGACCATTCTGTTAGTCTCACTCGCCACTTATCATTGTCACGCTTCACACCAACGGATTGAACCGACTTCGCCTCAAAACGGCCCCCGTTTTTGCTCGCCGACCCTTCTCCCCTGTCCTGTCAGAGGCCCAGAGGAGGCTGATGACGATGCCGATCTCACTCACCTCACCTCGCTGCATGCGTGCGAGCTAGCTCCCCCCTGTCCAGATCCTTGTCATTAGAGTCCGTGGGTCTCTTTTGACAGCACAGCACAGGATCGAGCGTCGATCTCGTCTTTGTCTCTCTTTCTTTTCCCTACTCCCCTTTCACCGTATTGAAAACTTGACTTGTATATTATCTCCTCTCCTCCTCTCACGAATAATCTGGTTGAGGATGGTTCCCGCCTAATGGCTGTTGATCACAGCGAAAATGTTGCTCGAATCTAAGAGGCCGCATTCCACAGCATCACCGCCATCTTCGACTCCTCCGTGGTACCATTGAAGATGGCCCTGGATGGCAACGATGCCTCCAACGGCCAGCCGCAATACGACCGAATCCACATCATCATCTACGTCTTCCTCAGCATAGCACTGTACAATGTCGTCGAGCTTGTCATTCGCATAGCCACCACGTTTAGGCGCTTCCGGGGGCTCTATTGCTGGAGCTTCCTTGTTGCGACATGGGGCATCGGGTTCAACGCGGTGGGATACCTTCTTAGGGCCCTGCCGGAGACCCCGTCGTCATACGTTTATACTACCATCACTCTGATCGGTTGGATCAGCATGGTTACTGGGCAGTCGCTGGTGCTGTATTCCCGACTGCACATTGTGCTGCACTGGGAAAATTTCCTGCGCGGCATTCTGGTCATGATTATCGCCAACGCTATATGGCTCAGCATACCTATAGCGGTCTTGGTGTACCTATCCAACTCGCCCAACTCGGTTCCATATCTTGGTCCGTATTCCATCTTTGAGAAGCTACAGTTGACTGTCTTCTTCGTCCAAGAGACCCTCATCTCAGCCATATACGTTGCAGAAACATGCAAGATCCTACGGAGCTACAGTGGCCTCGCAGACTGCGGACGACGAGGACTCATGTGCCAGCTCATCCTCATCAACATCTCCATTGTCTTTCTCGACATCAGTATTCTGTGCCTCCAGTTTTCAGACCACTACGATCTCCAGACGGCTTGGAAACCCCTCGTGTATAGCATCAAGCTCAAGATGGAGTTTAGTGTTCTCAACCGCTTAGTTGAGCTGTCGCAGCATGTGCGGCGCAATCGCGGCCTTGCCCTCATCGATATGCCGCCTGTGGATGCGACTGGTTTACCGCTGGATCTGATGGTGGACGATGGCAGGACACTGGGCGGCATAAGTATCAACGAGACACCGTCTTATTCGAGGACGCCGTCGAGTGCTGGCCACAAGTGCAAGGCCAGCCAGCCTGATGCAAAGGTATCAGCGGTGCATGAGCAAGCATGAGAGGGGACGAGCAATGGCACTATGATTTATCGACACAATCTCGAACATGGTTATACTGGGTTTCCTTTACGATTACGCAATTTCAGGGGATGGGGAGTTAGGGTGGTGACAATGACAATGGAGCGGCATTCGATCCTGGCGTTGGTGGTATTAGGGGACAACGGGTCTGGGACATAGTATTATCATTTTGGGGGGCATTTCTACGGCGACTACATTACACACACGATTTAGGCAGCATGCATGCGGCCGGGCCGCGTCCTTGATCGGAGACGCTCGACCCTCGGCAGGCCCCGAAACACGGCCTCCGTGGTGGATCTCGGAATCCTCCAGAGCCGGCTGTGGAGTTGTGTACTCACCCGACTCATTGATGACTGACTTGTCTAATACCTAAGGTAGTCTAAGAAATAACATGTATTTATCTCGTTTTTGGTGTAATTCTACCATTGTATGTAATGATATCTGTGTTGTGAGTGGCACTGTATCTGGCAAACCCGTTCGTGGGGCGGAGCTTGGTGGTGTGTGATTGACATCCATAGATCAAATCAAGGACGTTGGCACTAAATGGAAAGTTCTGAAATAGGCTCCAAAGTAGAGTGATCTGAGTAACGAGAGTAACTACCTATCACTGTCACGAGAAGGGGTTGCTTCATCAACCGCGTCCCCCAAACCAGCCTGGCGGAGAATTTCCGTCTCAACTCCTATTTCAATAAGATATGCTGCTGTTTCCTTCCGGGCATGCAGCATTTCTGCGTCATAATATCGTTTTGTCGCAGGACGTCGACTATGGCGGAGTGCTTCAACTGCACGCTCCCTGCCGACGCGGTTGATCATAACCTCCAGGGAATCCTTCAATGCGCAGTACGCGGCGGCTGTAAGGGCACTGCCAAAATCCCCCCTAGCGAGGACCATCGCAGCATCAGCACCGGCTTCCAACAGAAGTTCTAGCACTTCGTTGGATATGGGAAATTGGAATTTTGCAAGTTGAATAATCGCAGCCTCGAGTACGCTGCCGTAATGACCGACCGTCAAGGGTTGGTTGACGTCTGCGCCGTAGTCGATGAGCGTCCGGACAATTTCTGCTTTGTTTTGGCCATATGGGGAAATTGCTGCCGCAAGAGCACTCCCGTACCTGCCCGATTTCGCGGCAGCATTCGCATCAGCACCTGCGTTGAGAAGAATTTTGATACACTGGAGATTGCCGGAATCCGCCGCCGCAATCAGGAGGCTGCCATAGTATCCGCCATCGGTAAACAACTCGTTCACATCGACAAGACCGTCTTGATCCACAAACCACTGTAACATCTCAGGATGGGACTTTGCTGCAATCTGAGCGGCACTCCCATAACGGGGAACTCTCATACTCACATCTGCTGTTGCCTCTTTTACAAGAAACTTGACAACATTGTAATTGTTGTTATGGAGTGCGAGACAAAGCGCCGAGGCGTGTCGATTGGCAAGTGGGTGATTGACATCAATCAACTCCGTCAAACACTTGCAAATGGTCATGTGGTTTTTCGCGGCTGCAATCGCAAGGGAATTCTGGTGAGTATATTCGCATTCTTTCAAGGCAGCCTCCTCGCAGACTTTGCCACTCTCCCACCAGTCACGCAAAGTGTAGTAAAACCCGAAGTGACACATGGGAAACAAGGCAATGTCACTGGGAGTCAGAAGGTTTGGATTGGGAGCATTGAACTGGCGATACCTCTGCGTCTCCAGCATCTCCCGCATCTCCCGCATCTCCCGTATGATGTCGACCCATTCACGATATCGGGCGCTGCTCTCTTCGGGCGATCCGAGAAAGCTCATAAGAATCGCTGAGAGCTCTGAATTTGCCTTTGGTGCCTCCCTGGAGCCTAGCCATCTGTCATATCGCGCGACGTGCTGAGGCCATAAGTTCATGGCATATGCGAAAAAATGGCATCCTTCATCACTCTCGTCCAAAGTGCTTCGCTGGGAGTCGAAACTATCTTGTAGCTCTGTTCTCAAATGAGGATTCACAAGAAGGCCGAGCAAAACTTTGGAAACAAACAAATCACAATCGTCCAGAGTCAAAATCCCGGACTCGAAGTACTCAGCGACAGAGGCATGTGAGAACATCCACACATCCTTCTCCGCATCAATAGCAAGGAGGTCCTGGCAAAGTGATAGGATATGTTGTTGAGTTTGCTCCTCTTTTTGCACTACCGTCGTACCTTCCGGGACATACCGGATGGCTTCCAGCAGGCAGTTGACTGAGAGTGGCTTAATAGAGCACATCACCCATTTGATGGCACGCTCAGCTAGAGCGAAGTCGTTGGGATCGCAACTTTCGATATCTCCCCACAATCGGTCGTATGCCTCAGTCAAACCAGTAGGTAAGGTATGGGCCCAGTGATAGATCGCATCATCTGATGTGCATCTCTTGAGAGTTTGGACCTGTAGGCAAACCCACTGAAATCTACAGCCGCATTCTATGTTAGCACGCAACACAAGACGAAATGTTTTTTTTTTAAACTGAAGCTTACATTCTGCCCTTCTGCGTAAAGATATCCGTGATCTCGTCCTGGGTCCTCTCACTGCAGCCCTTAAAGAAGGCGGTTGAGTAGAGCTTGGCCTCGAGGAATCTCTCAATGTCGCGTTGCTGGTTGCTGGCATCGACCATGATGGCCGATCTACCCCCGATTGTTTCGATATACGGGCAGTCTGGACGACTCGATATAAAAACCTTGACAGGTTTAATTGACTTCTCCATTATGCCAGCGAGGAATTCTGCCAGATTATATGACGTGGCATCAGATTCGTCCAGAGCATCAAGAATAATGGTCGTCTTCGAATACAGATTTAGGGACTCCAGGATCAGCTCCTCGCACTTCTCATAGCTGTGAATCATCAGCCATCTATACCGGTTAACGAGTTTTTCTTGGATGTGATCGGAATCACGAGCCTTGCTAGACAACTGGCGAACAAAGCTCTTAAAGACAACAAGAGGGTCTTGCAGCAGAGAGGGCCCAAACCGGCGGCAATAAAAATAGGCAAACCCTTCATCATGTTGTGATGTTTCCAAGATCGCCTCGATATGATCAATCACCTTGGAGGTGAGGTATGTCTTGCCAGTGCCGACTAGTTCATGTTAGAACTAAGATAGACAAGGTGTAAAAAAGGACATTCGACAGCTACTTACCGGTTCCTTTAAGCCACAGTAGTGTCGATGATGAGGGTATATTCAGCCAAGCCTGAAAGTCTTTGTTCTTCAATAGCCACTCCCCAGTATTTTCGATCCTTGACCGCGCGACGGCGGCATGGTTCTTGCTAAAATTTTCTGAGCTGATGTTGCTCCAGATTTCCTCTCTCTCAACATCGCTGACCGCCCGTCGAGACATGGCTACTCCATTGTCTATCCGGGTAAGTGGATATGATAATTGGCCTAATTGTGTTATTAAATCCGGTGTTCCCTTGTTGACTTGCCCAGATGACTTGGCACTGCGCGAGGCTTCACAGCTTTGAACTTGGAGGTCAAACTTTTGCTCCTTCTTGAAGAGGTCCGAGACAAGACTACCAGCCTCCTCAGGTTGGAGGATTGCGTTGAAGATTTGGCTGACCACCTCTCCACCAAATAGGCCCTTAGGCTCGGCTAACAGCTCTATTATGGCGACATACAAGTCGAGAAGGGCGTCGTGCATTTTTGACAGCCGTTTTGTCAGTCGTCTGTTCAATGTAGAGAAGCTCGTACAGCTGACCCCTGCATACGATGCGTACAAACCACTGAACTGTTCCGACGAGAGCAGCCATCTGCTCGGCTTCATTGACTGGAATCTGAGGATAATTAGCTTCCTGATGCGCGAGGCCTCATTGTTGTGCTTTTCATTCTATACTTTTTTCCTTCAAGAAAGATACAGAAGAAATTCCATTAAGCCAAACTCACTGTCATAATTGCCTTCACAACGGCCCATGGCGCACTAGGTTGTAATGGAGCGAAGGCCATGGTGGTGTCCCCAACCTTGGTAAGAAAGTTGACAGCATCGGTAACAAACTCGCGAAGGATAATCGTCTGGTTACCAATTGGGATTTTCAGAGGCTTGTCTTCCTGTTCTGCAAGCCTTTTATCCTCGATAAGGCGAATGAGTTCCCCAATTTGCTCCTTTGGGTTTGTTCGGTCCGAGGAGTTGTGCCCTAGACTTTGAATCCATTTCTTGGTTCTGTCGTCGGACTTGCTCAAAGCTTTACCCCAAAGATCTAAAGAAAGTGTTGGCAGCTGGGGGATAGATGTGGAGGAAGAGGACCCCGCTGGTGGGCCGCTTGCTACAGGATCCAAATGTGACTGGTAAGCTCCCGAACTTATCAAAGTTTGGAGGAATTTGTCGTCTTCCGCGGCGGGCACATAACAGTGCCGGGTAAAGCCAACCCAATCCTCATTGGTGTCCGGAATGGGGACGATGCCATCGGGCTGAAGTTTAGTGTCACCGTCAGGGTCAGCCAGGAGATTATCTGTGCCTGTCATTTCGATGTCTTCATCGGAGGCGGCGAGGTCGGAAAGTTTCCCTAGATCTTCATCACGAGATGAATTAACGCTTTCATCAATGTCAACAGAGTCGCTGTTGATATCGTCCCCTGAAGCCTCTCCCTTCTCTTGCAGAGATGCCAATCGTATGGTCAGAAACATAAGCACTTGTAGGTGTGATGCAATATGTCGTGACGTTGCCTTGGCGTCCTCAGCAATTAATGGTCTCTCTGAGTTGTCTGAAGAATCGTCTGACTCATAAGACATCATAGAAGCATCATCAGCTGCTCTGTGGGGATTGGGATTCCGCATCTCAAGTGTAACTCGGGCGCTTTTTGTAGACTCTTCCTCGATTGGCTCCTTCGGCCTCTTGGCCAAGGCCACCTCCACTGGATTCTTTACTTCTTCGATTGTGAAACAGCATAGAGGACACTCGTTCCATGATCTTGGCTTCTCCATCTTGCTTTGTCGAGAAATGACCTGAAACTCTTCTGTCGTAAACTGATTCACATGAGATTCTTCCATGTGGGAAAAGAGGGCCCCTGAATCAGCGTAGGAGTTCTGATTTCCGTCGCAAATTGCGCATATCCAAAGATAAGACATGAAGATATCTTGATGCCAGTGTCGACTGTGGTTCCGCATATGCTCAAACCACTCGTCAAAGTTTGTATAGGATGGATGAGCGTCAGGACACTTTTCCGAAATACACAAATAAGGCTTCAGATCTCGATCGACATGTCGTCTGCACCACCAAAGTTAGCGTACGATACTAGACACCCCGATTCTTTCGCCCACTGGACACATACCGCCATTCACTACTTGATATGTTTTTGCTGAGTTCCTCGGCGCACCACTCACAAGTCGTAGCGCTTCTGTCCTTCATGACTGGTGGATCCGGATAGTTCCCTTGTTTAATTTGGATAGACGAAGTCTTATGCAATCGTGAGGGCGATTCCCCTATGTGCCTTACGCGCTCTCTGATCTGTTTCGTGTTGATGGAAGACAAATCTGACATGGGTGCAGTATATCGGTTCCTCGGAATATTGGCAGATCGGAGAGTCACTGTCGGAGGCCGCTGCTTTTGCTTTTCGGTAGTCTCAAGCGAAGTCGCCTTCGTACTACTCTCCGCAACTTCACTGATGACAGGCATAACCGGTATCGAGTCTGTGCGACGAGCCTGGAGCTTCTTCTGGCGATTCTTGAAACGTAACATATCCTCAAACCTTCGGGTCATTGACCTGCCAAGATGGTCTTTGAGGGATCTATGTGCACTTGGATATAGTGTTTGGACAACGAGGTGAGACAAAGCCTCAAAGGGCCTTGAGTCCAATCCGGCTGCTAACATCTTGGCTCTAGTATCAATTTTGCTGCGGGATGACTGCCGAATCGCAACACCCAGACGATTCAACCTAGAGAGAGCTTCTTCGATCGCCTCTAAAGCTTCTCTACGTCGTTTCTCAGTCCTGGCTTGAGGCGGGCCAATTTCCGATGCCGTCTCCTTCTCATCATCGACATGACTAGTCTCTTCAGATTCGATAACTGCAGAGTGCTTAGAGAAGTACCTAGAGGAATATATTTTCGCATTTCGCGCTTACACTGGTTCAAACTTTGTCGGATGATATCTAGGAACCGAGCAACCAAATCCTGAAGATCTGGCAGATTTCGGAGTCTCGTATCAAGACACTGACTTTTTCGCGCAAACACGCCGACCTGAGCAGCCCATGCTGCAAAGCGTTGCTGGTATTCTGTGAACAAGTCGATTGCCGCCGCCCATTCTTTCGGTAGCTGCAATAATGCAGTATCAAAAAGCTTTTCGCATTCGCAAGCCAAGTTGTAAAGAAGATCACCATCATCACTAGCTGAGGACGCCATGTCTGAGTTTGAGGTCTCCCTGGAGCCGGTTTGCCAAAGCTCAACAGCTGGAATTGTTAATGCAGAAGAAAAAATCCCTCGTCTTTCTCGGAATCCTGTTCAAGCACTCGGTATCAGCTTGGCAAATTGCATTGATTGGGGCAGAAACATCCCACGACTGCGGGGTGCCTGCCTGCATGAGCTGGGCACTGAATCCCCTCTTCCTCCATATCAATGTCACGCTGACGACCATCCTGAAATCTCGCCGCTGATTGTACTTTTTTATGACTATTAACGACCAGTAGGCCTTCACAGATGCCCTATCTCATTGACTGTGATGAATGGCGCATCCTCCAGGAGCTGAAGGGTCTCCTGGAGGGGAGACAAGCGAAGTATAAGCCTCAGCCTGATCACCGCAGCATACACTTCACTGCTAAGCGGTTTGAGGCCGCGCTTCGTTGCGTTTTTCTGGTCGAGGGGACTGCTCGTGACCTCACTGCATCCGAGTTTCAAGGATGCCTGGACAATTTGAGCAACCTATGCTCCGTGTTGGACCACCTCGTTCATGACCGATTCGTGGGGCGATCTTGCCTGGGTAAATCTATGCCATATACACGGTTAAAAGGATTGATCCAATACCTGGAGTCTTCATCAGATAAACTCGACTTAGTAGCAGGGCCCCATCAAACTCTTTTCAGGCTACCTGAAGAAGACAGCGAACTGAGGAAGGCTTTGGAAACAGCCAAGGGATCCTATGACTTCCTGAGCCAACTTCTCACACCACCACAAGATCCAGCACGCTCTCTGTCGATGCGGAAGCAAAAGTCTCGGGTATGGGAGAACACAAGGATGCGAGATCGAGTGACGTCTGCTTTCGAAGTTCTGTTTAAGCACTTTGGATGCGGCAAGCAACACGAGGTCATGTTGAAGCTTTCAGAGAACCCTGATGAGCTCATGTCATTACCAAGTCTGCATCTCGCACTCTCTTCATGCCCAGATTTATGCCCTGGTTCAAATAATTGGCAAGAGGCTCATTGTGGACGCTTCAACATGTATGTTTCTTTGGCAGCCACCGTGTGAAGTCACAAACTTAATTATAAATACCGACATCTAACGTGTTTCATAGAAGCAACGACTCTATTACTCAAATCTCCAACATTTGTGAAGACCTACAACGAAACTCTGGCCAGGGCAAAGGCCTCGCCCTGCTCATCGAGGATCATGGGCTGTTCGGAGCCTGGAGTGGACTTGCCTCGGAGGCAGACTATTGGGGATCATCTTCCAGGGAATCACTGGATCAGTTGATCAAAAAGGGTGCTTTCGAGCCGCTGAATCCGAACAATTTCTTCAGGAAATCGACTTTAACTCGGTTTAGCCCTAAAGAGAAGCGCGCTCTGGCTGTCAAGCTTGGTTACTGCCTTATGGACTTCTTCAACGCCGACTTGAGCTCGAAAAGGATCTATTTATTGAGTCCTTCTTATGATGAGATTAAACAAGGGCTCCCATATCTATCCTTTTCTTCAAGCTTCCCGGCCTCGGCGGACTCCCATGATTTCCAAATAGGTCACCCAACGCTGTTATCTTTTGCAAAGCTCCTGCTGGAAATAGATTGTGGACAAAGCATCCAGTTAAGTATCAGCCCTCAGTGTGGTGAAGCAAATCGCTCGACTTGGGTTGAACTCCTACACTATGTTGAAAACCTCGAAACAGAGCGTAGTGACTCATATGTTGAAGCGATTAGGGGCTGTATTCTGGTTCATCAAAGTATATCAAGGTCACTGAGGTCTAATGGTTCTTGTGGTAAAGATACAGATTTGAAGATCAGAGAGAAGCTATACAGGAAGGTTGTCAAAAAGCTTAAGCTTGGGCTCGCCGAATACACACCAAGAACTAATCGCAAGAGAGATCGGTCCGAGTCGCCTCCTCCCGTTGCTGATCGGAGACACAAACCCTTTAAAGGAGAACCAAAACGTGCCACCCAGAACTATCAGGCTGTTTCATCTTCTCAATTACCCGTTTGGCCAGTAAGAAAACTAGATCGAAGGCCAGCAACCGAGAAGCAGCGCGCCCTAAACCAACATGAGAGCCTACCAGAGGAATTGCCTCTGGGACTCTCGTCTAGCCTAGGAGTTTCTACTGAAGTGGCTAGGAATGAGTCTTTCGCAAAAGGCGATTGCGGCCTTTTTGACGATAACACGCCACTCGAATTTCCTAAAAATGTGTAGGTCCTCAAGTCATCCCTATTTCGCATTATTATCCCCTCTTGGGAAAGGGTCAACTGATGGTTTTCTGTTAACACCCCGGCCACACAGGTGTCAGCATGCGGATGATTTCCTGGAAACCCACGAACGAATATACAATGAAGCAATTCGAGATGTAGCGGAAGAGGGGACTGAGCGTATCAAAGTGGCCATTCTTGATACGGGCGTCGATATCGAACATCCAAGCATCCATGCTAGCCACGATAGAATAATAGAGGTTCGAAGCTGGGTGAATAATCTTGGGGGGCATAAGGATAGGAAGGCTGGGGACTCGAGTGGCCACGGTACCCACGTAACCAGCCTCTTCCTCAACGTTGCCCCCGATTGTGACATATACATAGCCCGGATTGCTGAGCACCGTCCAGTATCTCCTTGTGAGATTGCCAAGGTATACCAACTTCAACACCGGATATGCTGATAAGCGCGGATGACTGAAGAAACATAGGCTATCACCCATGCGGTCACAGAGTGGCAAGTGGATATCATATCCATGTCGTTCGGCCTTTTTGAGGAAACCGAGGCAGGTTGCGACGAGCTTCGGGCCTCAATCCTGGCGGCCCATGCAGCAGGCATTCTTATGTTTGCAGCCGCTTCAAACAGCGGAGCCCACAGCACCGCCCCGGCATTTCCTGCGCGACTTAGCAATGTCTTTTGCATATACGCCGGCGACGGTATGGGCAATAGCAGTCGAACAAATCCGACGGCTCAGCAGCATGACTATAACTTCCTGACACTCGGTGAAGCCGTCGAAGCTGCCTGGCCACGCCCTACACCACAGCACCCTTTTAAACGTCGAAAGTCTGGTACTTCTTTTGCGACACCCATCGCAGCTGGTATTGCTGCCCTCGTTCTTCTCTATGCGCGGCAGAACCTGTCTCCGGAAGATGCGAGAAAGTTGAAGCAATACGAGAAGATGAGGGACATGCTATTGAATATGTCGAACGAAAGGCATGGTTACAATGTGATCTTTACTTCGAAATTCTTCAACAAACCGCCAGAGTACAGGGAGATGATTATGATGAACGTACTGAACGGAACGCTTTGAGGAGACTTGGAGAAACCAATTCATCTTGTGACTATAGTCTCTGTTCAGTTTTGTAATAAAGTTGCCATAAATACAAAGCTTTGACGATGTGACAAGACCATCTCATAATCTGATCCTGCTGATACTCGATCAAATGTGCAGTACAGCTCAGTCTTCTTCTTCTGGTCGGACACAGACGCACTCTTCGTCGTCATCCATAACGTTGACTACAAGATCGCATCCGAAGTCTTCGGCCGACGCATCCTCCCCAGCCAAGCCGTCCACTTGGAATAGAGGGCCTTGTAAATCGCTCCGGCTCTGATCTGCGTCATACATAGCACCTTTTGTGTACTCCGAGTGCCTGATCTTCCCGGAACGATGGACAATCACCTTGCGCAGACGGAAGGCAAAGACAAAGTCTGACGATCCGTCAAACGAGTTACTCTCGCTGTCCCCCCACTGACCTCGGAACTCTGGCCCCAAGGAAACCGGTGCACTGATGAGGGCTCCGTCGATGCCAACCTTCAGCTCGGGTGCCCGTGATGTATGGAACGACGTCTTCACGGTTGTGCCCCGTGCAATCTTGAGCGCCGTTATCATGTACACGTACTTTCGAAAGCGACTTCGACGTAGGAAATCGACCGCCATCGGAGAGGACGCGATGCTGCGCTGCAGAAAGTCGGGAGTGGGGAGAAACTCGATCGTGTCGATTGCCTTGAACGCGAAGGCCTGTCCAGCCTCGAACGAATGCTCGTATCCGAGATTAATATCGACGCCCGTGAGAGAGGATAGGAACTGAGTCCAAAGGCCATACCGCCCCGAACGCAGTTTATCAGTTGACCAAGTCACACCGGTCTTGGTGGTAATTGGGAAGAGAGCATCCTCAGAGGGACGTGGCCCGCTGGGAGAGTTCAGTGCCTCGGCTGGGAAGCTTGGAGAGAGGATGATGTTGCCGAGCTGGATAGGGCCGTCGGGATGATAGTCCCAGGTAGGGCAGAGGAAATAGGTCTTTCGTGAGTTTGACATGACAGCTAAGCGGACGGGTCTCAAAAGGGGTCTCGAGAGGAGTCTGACTGCGCAAATATTGGGTTAGTTTCATGGAGGCCATCAGTGTTACCAACCGAGTGCAATCGATCTCATACCTTGTTGGCTTTTATTGTCAAATGAGATGGCCAATATAATGATGAATTCATGAGAAGCATGAAGCTATGCGGAAGCAAGTACCATGCTGGTCTTCAAAAGAGGCCGCGGATGAGGCTGAGTTCCAATCACCTCCTTAGAGCCTCGGGGGAAGTTCCAGTCAGGCTCCGTGTGAATATGCGACATGCATACATGTTACACTGCAGGATGTATTGCGAATATTATTGCGTCGATTGGAGACCGATGGGGGATGGGGATGGGATTCGTTCCCATACTGGTAAGTATCCATCACCTATCACCTATCATTTATAAAGAACCATTTCCCAGATGCCAATCTTCAAGGAAGACATACTATTAGTAAAGATCACTTGCTTGAAAGGGTATCGCAGCCTCATCTTGATAGCATGGATAAAGACCTTGACCACTTCTCTATCGGCTCGGAGAGAGCCCAGAAGTAAAAAAGTATCGCATGTTGGGCATCAACGAATGTCA
The DNA here is from genome assembly GCA_025331125.1 of Mycogone perniciosa. Classification (NCBI taxonomy): domain Eukaryota; kingdom Fungi; phylum Ascomycota; class Sordariomycetes; order Hypocreales; family Hypocreaceae; genus Mycogone; species Mycogone perniciosa. Next base: position 139,669 of record JAOALB010000030.1, read on the forward strand.
TGTACCACTACCCAACCCACTCTCCAACGTACCTAGTCATCTACTGTGTAATTCCCAATCAAGCCCAATACGTGTTGCCATCATGTTGGGTGCCTGTATGTGCATGCAACATCTTGGCAATAGCGCTGTAGCCAAGCAGCATGGGGCCCTCATCGTAGATCAGCATTTGACTTCATAGTCTTCCTAACCTTGTGCCGACGAGACTGGTGGTGTACTCTTCCTTTCATTGCGTTCTTGCTAGACACCTGCCAGCAGTCACCTAGTCAATGGCTTTTGACACCACAAGCCGGACAACCACGAGAAGCCCTCTTGGAAGGGCCACGGCGCGTCAAAACAGCCTCTTCTTCCCTTTCATGCGATCCAATGGTTTCAAATCTTGTATCATCCGACACACTTGTATGAATGTTAATGGCTCCGATCTAAGGTCACTTCTAGGGACAATGGCCAGACGAGCCTGGCTATATCCCACAGCCATATACTGCAATGCGTTTCCGGAAGGTTGTAATAGGATCCTCTTTCTATAGCTGTGCACTATTCAGAGGACTAATCCATATAGTTCTCTGCTGTGTCAAAACGCTTCAGAATAGCTTGATATTCCTCCCTTTCAATTTGGAGTCTCATCCGAGGAGTCGGCGCCATGTCTCTTTCCAATTTCACCATCCATTTGCGAAGCAATGTCGTTTTATCACCACCCAGATGGCGTAATGGCGTAGTTATACTTGGACTCACTGTGTTGAGGATGACTTGACGCGTTTTCTGAACCCTAGCCTGCTGTTTGTCCATACTTTTCGCTCAGAGCCTCATAGACTGTATTGTGAGTTTCCCATCACGAAATTCATCTTCCGTCCAATCCGGTTCGCAGGTCGTGTGACTGGTGGAAGTTCTGGGCAAGGTCTAAGCGTGTGCGAGGGCTCATCAGAGCTCATATGTTGCGCAAGAGTGTGTGACATTTTGGTAAAGCGCGTGATACCACTCGTCCAAACCAGAGGGCCCGTTCAGGATGAGCATTTCGACACACAATTTATCCTCTTCCATTGTAGTTTGTGAGGACATCCGGCTTGTCTGATGTTGTAGCTGCAGTTTTGACAATGATACAATGATTGAAGCTCCCTCATCGCCCCCTGGCGTGTTCATCCGTACGTTTTTGAGGGCATCTTGCAACTAACGGGTCTGCAGATTTAACCGAATTGCAGGGGTCCTGACGACGCTTTATTATTTGAGACCAGGTTCAAGACACCCAACCTCCCACAGGTTTAAACCGTGACATCTTCCGTCAGATATAATACACCAATGCCGAGGGCCTGAGATGAATCGATGGCGTCTGTACATCAACTGAAAGGATTACCTTCTACATCTCTACTCTACTGTACAAAATCATCTTCAAGTTCTCCTCCCGCTTCAACATCAACACCAAATGGGCTATCGCTGGCCTTGGTGAGCAAATCTAGGTAGTATCTGTATGGTATGGTTCCCTGTGCATCCCAAAAACCATAGCCGTCATAAAATCCCATGTGCTTCATCTGTGCATCAATCCTTGCACTCGGCTCCTCAGCTCAGGATCCGATTCCAGAGCCTTCTTGGCCCTTGCTAAACGAGACGCATTGAGCAGCACCCATTCTGGTCGTCTGTCATCAAACACATACCAGCAGTCCCGTAGCTCATGCCCTGCGACACCACAGGCTGGGCATTTACTAGGGGCCACTTTTGACGGTTTTGTCGCTGGCGGCTTGATCTCGATCCTCTCTGGTGACTTCGCCGCTATTCTGCTGACGAGTCCCACCTTCCACCCAGATTGACTTGGCACCGGTGATGTGGACCTACTTGACTCAGACGATTCGTCCCATACAAAAGGGGTTTCGTCTCGATCCGAGTGCCTCAAAGCACGTAGTTCCCTGAAAACATCCAGAAACGTCCATATCTTGGGATTCACAAGCTCAGGCTCAACAATTACTTCGGGCCCACTATTTGATAACGCGTCAGGTTCTGTTGGAGATGGGGTCTTGTCATTGTTGTCGATGCTGCTGTTGATATCATCGTTGTTGTGATAGCCTTGCTCGTGCGCCTTCTTAAACGCGATTGCAGCCTCCGCCTCTTTTCTCCACTCAGTTGCCAGGAAATCCAGGTCATCAGCTCCCTTTTCAAAGCTCTCGTACAGCTGAGTGGAGTATGGGAGGACGAGATCAGCTACATCCCTGAGCCACGATCCGCTGTGCATCTCCGGAAGGTTGTATCGATGGCATCTCTTGACTGTCGTGTGCCACTGGCATGCCCAGTCCGAAGTAGGGACGTGTTCCATGTCGAACATCGCCAGAACAACGTTGTATTTCCCCCTTTCACTGAGAATCCTTTGGCGCATTGACGGAGCCGTGGTCTTTTCCAGGACCTCCATCCACTCGCGAAGGGAGGCTTCCGAATCCAGCAACCTGGCCTTCTCAGGGCTGACATGTTTTAGAATGATCCCCTTCGCATTTTGGATGCTTTCTTTCTGATAGTCATATTCCTCAACCCTTTTTACGTGGATGCGATACTCATCGTCAAAACGGTCACGCTCATCCGCTGTTAATTCCGCGACAGAAGTAGCCTGGGGGTTGAACATTGTGACTGCTGGCCCCCGTGGTTCCGGTAGAAGTACATGTTCTGAAGGCTTATCAGAGACCATGTACAGCCATATAGAGATATCAATGTGAGGCCGAAGAGCACCGCGCCATTCGTCCCAATTCAACGGTCCTTCAAGTATTGGGATGAAACCATGTGTTTGGCCCCGCAGTTTCGATTTCTCTCGCGAGCCGGTGCCTCGAATCATGATGAGTTATCTGATGTTTTTGGTCCGTTTTGAAGTAAAATCTTGTGTTACACCAAAATAAAGGGAGATGCCAGAAGTAGTAATAAGATGTCCAAGCAACACGCGATGCCCCTGGAAAATTCTTGGCAGTTAAACGGTTTTGACACTATAAATCTTGCTAATTACATTATCGGGGATCTAATATGATATCGGGGATGGCTTCCTCGTGAGACAATGAACCGCAGACTACAGGGTATTAGAACACGAACCGTCAAGATGGCTCAGCCTAGATCAGGGCCCTTGAAGGCCCTTGATTCCGAAAAGTTCGGGTTTTTGGTCCCATCACTCATCTTTCAGTTGGGGAAATCAATTTTTGATGCCGAGACTCCCGAAAACAACATCGTTCTTCCGGAAGATGCTCATGATGCCATCCTCTCGCGAGCTGCGGAGCCTCCCACCATAGCCGCCATCTCATCAACAATCTCAAACCCTATACAAACTAAAGATGACTTTTATACGACATGCTTCGGGCTAGGGCATATAATAAGCGAACTTCCACTGGCAACTTTACCACATTACCGACCAGTTTTACAAACCCTCGCCGCCACGGATCCTGCCCTGGCTCCTCCAGAAATCTCATTATCATCGCTATCCGCTCTAGCTGAGGATGTGCTTTATTTCATGGACAACCCAGACCTGGCATGGGCACCAAAGCACAAAGCCGACATCATGGCAGAGCGCAGCTTAACGGAACGCGTGCTCTCCGCCGAGCAAATGAAGCCCTATGCGGTAGACCTGCTCGGATGGCTAGCGGATATGAACTGGCCACCATTCCCGGGCTGCGTGAAGCAGCTTGCCCGCTTCCCCGAAGTGACGATTGAGCCTATACGACAGATCATGACAGACAATGCCGATGATACGATGTGGTTGCTGCATCTTTTAGAGTTTGTGGAGCATCATGTGCCCATGGGCTCTCTATGGGAAAGCTTGAGGCCTCAGTTGGAAACATTGGCAGATCTGAAAGCAGAAGATGAGGATACCCGAGACGTTTCGGAGAGCGCGGCGCGATGTTTGAATAAGCTTCATGAATGGCAGGTGGCGCAGGGTGAATAAACTCATTATGCATAATACTACAGCTTATTGATCGATTTCACCCATTGAATGTGACTCACATGGGGGGGTTTTCAAGGCTAACAATAGATGGATCAAACTTAAGTCAAATGAATGGGAAATGAAGGTTTAAGGTGTGCTCAACCATATAAAAGTCGTCGTCGCCCTCAACCTCAGGATTTCTTCACTCTATCCCCAAACACGAACATCGCCGTTCGATGACAATGGACGAAAGTATCATGGAGCCCGTCATTAATCTAGGCCAATATATTTGGCTGATGGTCGGCCATTTAAATATGCCCTTGCAAATCGTTGTGGATAACGCCTATGACTACAATATCCTCAGCGACATCGATCCCCATGGCCTCCACATAGAATTTCGGAGCTATGTTGGCCAGATCGCCAACACCCTAGAGACTCGACTTTCCCCAGCCCAGGAGGAGATCCTGGATGACCACTTTATCAATATGCTATTGCGGATGATCTTCAGCTCCAACATGATCGAGAGTGCTGGTGCAGGCTTAGATATCGCCCTCAAATTTTGTCAAGCTGTCTTTCGAGGGGAAGACGTCCCCGACACTATCACTAAACACGATACTAATTACAAGGCTCTGCAGTGTAACGGCATCAACGACATTCTCCAAAGCTATCGAGAGATCGTCCAGCACGCAAAGCCCGCGCGGTACATCATCTTAGAATGCCTTAATGGCAACGATTTATCTAAGGACCTTATCTTGGAAACACACCGTATATTGACACACAAAGTCGACACCGAGCAAGGAATGTCTTGAACTCAATACAGAGGCGTCTATCGACAATGGCCTGTTTGCACTGGCCTTCACCAACACATGGGCCATGTCATGGTCCCGGGCGCGATGCGAAAGATGATACAATCTTTCAAGGAGAACATGAACAAGACAGCTCAGTGCTGCAAACTTGACCCAGTTGCACTCACAGCCAAATACTGCCACGCCTTAGTCAGCATTCACCCTTTTCTCGACGACAATGGTCGAATATGCCGTCTCATCCTCAACGCCATCTTGCTCAAGTACAGCGGCACTTTGGTGTGCATTGGTGAGACGGAGGAAGATAAGCAGAAATATCTACAGATTGCAACCGCAAGGTGCTACTTGGAAGGGAATTGAGAGGGTATGAATGGTGTGCCAGAGGACGTAAAGCCCGAATACTTTGAAGAACTAGCTTCTTTTACCCTCCAACATGCACTTAATAGTGTGCGGGAATTAAAAGAAATAGTAATATCAAAGTTATTTAAGGGGATGGGGGCAATATAAGAGAATCAGAGAAACATAGGGAAACTGAGGCCACAAAGAGGAATCTTAGTAATGTGCGGCAAGCCAAAGAAGTTGAAGGAAGATGGGTCAACATCAGGGCCATGCAAGAGTTCAAGAAGCCTACAATATGGTTAAAAGCAACAAGAAATAGATGGCGATAAAGACGAAGCAATAAAAATGCTTAATTATAAAACTTCATATTAATTAATAGATAAATAATGCAATTTCAGAAACGAAAGAAAAACCTGAGAAATGAGGAATGTTCTAGAGATGGATGCATGCAAGGATCTGCCTTGATACTTGATGCTACTATGTACTTTGTAGTTGAAGTATATATAATAGGCAGCAATCCACGAAGTCGGTAGGTATAGAAACCGGCACTCAGACATGCATATCACCGTCGATGAAACTTCAGCTAAGCAAGCATACATACATACTCGTACACCAATACCACCTTGGATCAGTTTCGGCACCGAAGACGGCAATAAGTGATCCTGGCAAGCTCAATAGTAACGGTTGATGGGACGTGCAGGGCATCCGGCAAGCGCCCGTCCAACATGCATGGTCAGGGTGTTGTGCCTATTATTGGGCATTGATGTGATGAGATATCTGCCGTCTTTGGGTGAAAGGCTCTGTGTCGGAGATAAACACTAGTCTTTCGGGAGGAATTCTACCTCCAAGTACATAGACAGCTAGGCATGGGCCATCCGTGATTCGGAAGTGTTGGATCTGGACCGCGACGGCCGGATGCCAGGGATGGTGTGGGGATTCGATGCCTCTACGGAGTACATACGATCCTGGATGATGTGCTGGCCTTGTGTGATCTGCTGCCGAAAGATTTTTTTTTTTTTATATCTCATCGTCATTACTGGCTTGGGGTGGGTTTCGGCTGAGAGTCAGAGACTGGTCTGGACTACGAGTATTATATTGCCCGGCGAATTGGCCTTCTCGATTAGGTTCTTGGCAGGTCATGATCGCCATGAGCCAGCTGGACACGGTGCCTATTGGTGCTGCAAGTACTCCGTACTTCGAACTCCGTACTCTTGATTCCAAGCGACTTGTTTCTGCCACTCAGTGCGATAGACGAGGGAGGGGTTTTGTTGGGTCTGCCGATCATCGCCTGGTTGAGAACTCGAAGCAGGGAACTGCACCAAAGGCTGGTTTTGCAAGTCAGCTCGCAGAGTCTAGACCGCGGGTGAATGACATGCCAAGTCGGCTGCTTGCGTCAGAGCGCATCGGAGCGTCGCGGGGCTTTCTCTCCGAGTTGCTTCCAAGACATTTCTGTGGTGATGAAGAAGCGGGCACTGACTGCTCGGGCAATATGGCTGCCTGCACACGGGGGAGTAATAAGCTGAGGATCGAGAGAAACAGAGGCTGATGCTCGGTCAGGCGTCGTGCGTCTGGGCGCGCCAGTGGGTTCGCGCCGAGAATGGCGCCTACATACCCGCCTCGTCCCGGGTGTTAAGGTTCGACAGGCTTGCTGTTTTCTGTTGATTGCATGCATATGATTTCGGGCTTTGCACGGGTGGACAAGTGCTAGGTTCGGAGTTGAAGTAATAAACGTTTAATATTAGTCCATCAGCGGCACGAGCACCGACAGATATCACCTGAGGATGGAGAACTTCGTACGTCTAAACGTCTAAACGTAAATACTACTACTACTTATAGTACTAGTACATAGTACTAATTGCTGGTAGTATACCCGGGGCGGGCGAGGAATAGTCCGGCCCGGTGGCTGGTCCGTGGCTGGCCCGTGGCCCAGTCCCGATTCGTTGAAGCCTGCAGTCTGTCTGAAACGTTTTCTGCGATTGGGAACGAAACTATCGTGATTTGTAAAGATGACGAAAACATGGCTATGTACATATGTAGACTACCATCACTCAACTAGCAAAAGCAGAAGGTAATACAAGGTGGTGAACCGCTTGGTGGAGGTGTGCCGTTTGAGTGGAGATACCACGTACGAGTACTCCGTACATATGTACTAATACAGCTGGTAGTACGGAGTATGCATGTACTATTACTTCCGAGGAGCAAAAGACAAACAGTGAGAGGCTTAACGTAGCGTCAGCGCGGGTGGAGGATGAGAATCTAGAATTGTCACTAAGGATTGCAGATGATGTAACCAGGCCCCTGCAGCCAAAAGACGTAATGGGAGCCACCAGCTCGGGAGCACCAACCTGATCAGCAACGGTTGTCTAGCGCTCCATGGTGCCTCAGACATGGTGCCTCAGACATGGTGCCTCACACATGGTACCTCACACATGGCGCTTGTTGCTGTATCGCCTCCCATGTTAGGCTTCATTCCTCGAAGCCCAAAGCCGCTGCTGTTTCACTCGTATTATTTGACTGTCTGGTATGGTCCCATCACATCGGATTCGGGGTTTTCCTCCACTCACCTCCATGAATTTTTGCCAAACTCCTCGATTTCCCAGCCTCGCTTGTGACATTCGACCCCTCCCTCCTGTCACCCACCATCCAAGGGCTTTGTTCCTTTCCCACCTGATCCGACTCCCCTGTCGCTCTGCAAGTGTGCGTGGGCAGGTAGTAGGTATTATGTATGGAGTGCGGAGTACATATGTTTTCATGGCTAGCCATGTCCTCGCTAGCAAGAGACGAACCTATGTAGTATGTACCAAAAAAGAAGGGGGCTCCTGGTGAAGAGTTCAGTGTCCACGTTTGCCATCTCAAGCGTCCTTGGCACGGGATTCTGTGTGTATGCCTGCCTGCTTGCTTGGGTGCATGTGTGAATCGAGATGGTTGTGTGGAGTGTTGCTACTTTGGCCTCACAGTTACTCCGTAGATTCGAGAGAGAAAAAAACATCCCCCTCTTAATTGGTACCATTTCTCTCTGGAAGACACGGCATGAAGACGGCATGAAGACGTCACGTCATTTAATGCCAAGTTGAATCCTTTACGAGTAATGGTCGAGGACAAACAACGCCACAACCTACACAGCGATGTCGTTATTGCCTCGAATTGTTCAATTTCCCTCCCCTCTTCATCTATCATATGAAGTATCCGATCCAATCCGAGGCGATGCACGCCCATCCATACCAAAGATTCCCTGCATACCGAGTTCTAGGGGCCATCCATCCATTCATTTATAGATACTGCATAATACATAACTGACTACATACGAAGCACAGCGTCTGTCTACGAAGCTCCCTGGCTGCCTCCCCTATGTGTACAGAGTACCTACAGAATGGTACCTGTACGAGTAGGTGTATGTACGCGCCCCCATTGAAAAACAAGCCGCCACCGTCATGCATCAGCAACCAACAAACGCACTTCCGGCTTCATCAGGTAAAGAAACCCCACCAAGCGGCCCGCTGTGACAAAGAAACAACCACAGAGCATTTCAGATAGAAGCCCCTCACCCCGCTGACGTCCACCTGCGGGTTCTGTTCCCAGGATCAGGGCTAGGACCAGGGCCAGGGAAGCCAGGGAGGCCAGGCCCCCAGTGACAACCTACCAGCATTTCTTTGTGCATCATCACCCATGCTTTTCTTCTTCCTGTTTCTCCGAGCGAACGAGCGAGTACAGGGAAAAAAATTTATCCCAAACCTCCCAGGTTGCGCAATCAGGCCACATGCATGCGTCCTTGCATTCCTATCGCACCGTTTGGCACATGGAACTACTACATACTACGAAGTACTAGCATTAGATTATGCCTGCATGGATCGATTGCATGTTGTCCACTGCACTGGTCTCCATTGTGCTGTGCGGAGTAGTAGGAGTAATAGTATGTACATACTTCGTACGGATGATTGAAGCCGCCCACTAATGCTACGGAGCACGACTATACTATTGCTAGTGGTTACAGGTAGTGAGCGGTAGTAGTAGTACTTGGTACTCCAGTTCTTTCTCACCACAACAACATGAGCTGAGCTTATCCGCTGACTGGTGTTTGATTACTTACTACGGAGTACTCGTACCTAGGTAGGCAGTACTATTAGTAGGTAGTTACTAGCAGCCAGGACTGTCAACTACCGAGACAGCCTGAGAGCGAGAGAGAAGAGCTCTGTTGTCTTGCCCCCTCCTACCGTTCTCGTTCTCCTACCAACATCTACTCGTATTTCACCTTTGCCATCTTCCGCCTCCTTTCCCTGTCCCTTCTCCTCTCTGCAGATATTAAAGTGGCGTTAATTCTTTTTGTCACTGCAACATCGCCAGCCAAGTAGCCTGGCTGCTCCGCAATCCCCAGATCCTGGGCCCATTCCACCGCGGTCACTCGCTCGCTGTCCATCGTCAGCCGCCTGGACCCCTCAGCTTCTCGACAGGACCCCTCATCCCTCCCCTCTCACCTGAAAGGCACGTAATTCCATTCGCGCATCTCCAGGTACAAGCCCATGCCTCACTCTCCGGCTTTATTTCTAAACCTGCGACTGACCGGCCGTTCTATGCTTCCAGTTTCATTCCCGCTCGCCCATATATTATATCCGGCATCCTATCTTATCCTATCTTATCGTCTCGTCTCGTCTCCAGCTCCTAATATCCCCTCGTTCCCCTCAACACGGGTGGGCCGCTTTCTCTCTCGCCTTCAAATTCCGTCGCTCCGGACCTCATTCGCCCCCACCTGCCTAGTTACCACAACCTCAACCCCTCCATTGTCTTCGCGTGATTGCTGGAGACTCGAACCTTACACACAATCGACAATGGCGCAGCCCGAAGACAGAGTTCGTATGCCTGCGCTCGCTGACCTCGACCTGGAACTAACACACGTGACCTCAGATTGCTGGCGACGACGGCCTCGAGCCGAACCTCGGGGAGGGTGTGGACATGAATACCTTCAATCAAATCCTCGAAATGGACGAGCCAGGGGACAACGAATTTAGCTCGTCCATTGTCTTTGGCTTCTTTGAGCAGGCAGAGGAGACCTTCCGCTCCATGGATACGGCTCTGTAAGTCTCCCAGCCAATTCTCCGAACGGCAATTCCCAACTGCACAGCATGCACATTCTTCTCTCGCCTCACTGCTACGAAGGCGCATTGGTCGCCCTTCACTCATACATATTGCCACCGTCTAGGCCCCGGGCTCCTGCATTGCATTGCGCACTGGCTGACTGCTGCTATTCTTGTCAATCTCTACAGGGACAACGAGGACCTCGAGGAGCTATCTCAACTCGGACACTTCCTAAAAGGCTCATCTGCAACTCTGGGCCTGGTAAGAGTTCGGGACGGCTGCGAAAAAATCCAACGCTTCGGGAAGCAGGAGAATGTGGATGGTTCTGCCGAGCCGGACACAGAACTGTGCCTACAACGCATCAAAGAGGCCCTAAACGCTGTCAAGTCTGATTACGAAGATGTGGAGCACGTGCTCAGAGATTACTATAAGGTTGACAAGGATGATGCTTAAAGGGTCGCTGTCGGCAGATGATAGGCGTTCCCCTCGAGAACTGCTTGCCTCGCCTTACGTCACACACAGATGAGGACAAGGCGTTGATGAGCATTGCAGTACGAGAAACGCTTGCTGCCGCCTTCTTGCATCCGCACTAGGAGCGAGACAGGGCATCTCGGGTCGCCCTCTCGTTCTCGTTCTCGTTCTCGTTCTCGACCTTTCATGCCTATACTTACGAATTCATAATGAATGACGAGGGAGATGATGATGGCAACAGGAAATGCCAACCACACAGATTGGATCATAGTAGCCGTGCATTCACGGCCTAATTTTGAGAATTAGGAGGCCCAACTATGGTCTTCTCATTGCGCGATTGTGTTGCGCCCTATGCATGGCCTTGGGAAGCTGAAAAGTTGGTTTATTCACTGCGACGCGTTACATACAGGGGAAGTGAGAGCAGTGTAGAGAGAGAGAGAGAGAGATACCAACAGCCTCAAGAATTTATTTCATTCATCTTGAAAGTCAGATCATCCCATAGAGACCTCAGGAGTACTGACGTTCATTTGGCCTTATCCGTCCGCACCAAGCGCGCGCCACTGTTCAATCTTGGCGTCATATGGCGGGGAGACATCAACCTGTGGCTGGTGCTAGCGGGAGCCACACCACGGACAATGATGCACGTGGCGCCGTTTGTCTCCGGACAATGTACGGAGTACGGGGTTATTAGTAGGTACGAAGTACGAAGTAGTATGTATTTCGTACGTACGAAGTACTTCGTACTCCATACATCAACTGCGGCGCCTATCATATTCGTAAACTCATCTCAACTCTCTTCTTTCATCCTCCAGGTACGTGGGCAACGTCTTTTTCTTTTCGGTCGCCTCTTCTGCTATATACAACTCGCCGTATTTGGTTCGCTGGTGTTTTCTCGCTAAAAATCGAACTTCATCTTGCGCTATTTCATCGACCTCTTGGCATGGCAGAAGCATGCAATTGACCAGTGGGTTTGGGCATGGGGAACTTCCCCAGAACAAATCGTTGCACAGTCACAGATTGGGATTCTATCTTATTTTTATCACCGGCTAAGCACTCATCGAGGGTTTTGTGCATCAGTACGAAGTACATACCCCTCACGCATGCCGAATGCATACATACATAACCTTATCCAAGTGGATGGCATGGCCACCTTTCCCCCGGCATCACGCAATGGGCTGATAGGCACGGCTATGTGATGAATGCAAGTCACGCATATTACCGGGCAGATGATGCATCACAGGTCTTACATGCATTCCATGTCTCACTCATCACTCGTCAGAACCTCGTGTTTTCCGATATCCCCATAATGTTCCACATACATCGACCGTTCACCCAACTGCCATCTTACTGTTGCTTCTTGCAGATATCACTGTACGCCACGACGCTGCTCTGCCGCAGCCGCTCACGTGGAGGTTTGTTTGGCTACCAAAGATGCCACCCAAACCACCGTCCCCGACTCATTTTTTATGCCTACCCCTTGCCGGGGCGCAGTTTGCAAAGTCCCTTGCGTCGTTCCGTGCCGATGTCACCAGCCCACTGAGCTTTGGCGTGCCAGAAGGGGCAGTCCGGCCTTTGGGAACACTGCATCTCACGCTCGGAGTGATGGCCCTGGAAAAGGAGGGTGTAGATAAGGCCGTCGAGGTGCTCAAGGGCCTAAGACCCAGGGATATCCTGACCGAGGTAAGATCGTTGGCAGCCACTACCGCCGCTATGAAGTTGCCCGTGGATGTGGGAGGGGGTGGTGGCAGGCCGGGTCGTGCTACTGCGACGACCCAGACCAACAGCTTATCGATCACTATACGAGGATTGCATTCGATGCAGCCGGCAGCAAAGGCAGCAGTTCTTTATGCACCGCCATCTGATACAGATGGGGTCATTTATAACTTTTGCAACCAGCTAAGGAAGCCGTTCCAGGACTCCGGGCTGATGATTGACGAAAACCGACCACTCCTCCTCCATGCCACGATTGTCAACACCATCTATGTCAAGAATAACGGGGTGCGGGGGAGACGGCGAGAAAGGCTTACAATTGATGCAAGGGACTTAGTCAGTCGATACGATGATTACCTGTGGGCCGAAGATATGCCCATTACCCGCGTGGCACTATGTAGAATGGGTGCCAAGAGTATTGAGGGGACGGATGATGCAGCTTACGAAGCCGAGGCCGAGGTTGAATTCTGAACTGTATGCCTAGCAGGTGGCATTTCGAGCTAGGTGATGCTTCAAGAGCAACACTACCTACCTTGTAGGAAATGTTTCGATATCTTGGACTTGGATTTCGAAATACGGTTACTTTGGTAGACTACATGCTATTACGTACTCGTTCCATTGCAGAGAGCATGGTCCCTTGCACAGACAGAGCTCTCAGATATAAGGCCTGTTAGTCATATCACGCTCCAGCCTTGCTCCTACCAAGGCATAAAGCGCATAAATCACGTACCTTTGCCTAATCATATCTTCTATCACAACTGCAAATTGACTTATTAGTCCAGATGGATAGTATATTCCCGGTCCTGGCTTGGCTGCTTGAAATCAGGTGTTGACTCTCATTTATCATCTATAACGGTTTCAATCTAGCAGTCTATATATTCGAAGTATTTCCCTGGATTTTAATCATTTTTTTGGGCTTCAAACCACCCAATTCATTGATACAGATTTAAATGCGCCTCACGATAGAGACATAATAGCTACCCACTTAATCCTAAGTCCACCTAGCAAATCGGGAGCCCCGCGTGCTGCTATAATTATGGCGGCCTATCGTGTTATAGCGGCTCACTATTAACGGAACCCCTCTATTCAACGTCCAGCCTATCCCAGGGTGGATATTGTGCCAACATTCCATCTCCAGGCACCGACGACACGAGACGAGACGAGACGAGACGGCAATCCGCCCCCTCGAGCGGCACTGGGGAGGGGAAGACGAAATTCTTTCTTTTTCTTCTCTACTCTTCTTCGCCTCGACTGAAGGCATCCATCGCATTGACGCCAGCAACAATGCCAACCCAGCTTCGTCTGGCTCCCGTCTTCGGCATCACCATCACGACCACAACCTGACGACCACACGCACGGAGAGAATACAGCTGTTCTTTGTCCAATGAACCCATCCGAGAAGCGCCGCGGTGGCGCCAGCAGCGGCCACGTCTTGCGCGCTGGAACGCCTCACACAAGCCGCCATGGCAGCAACCCATCATCCTCGGGCGGAGGAGCGGGAGGAGGCACCATGGGACTCGCAGGCGGTAGTGCCAGTGGCAGCGCAAGCACCAGCAATATGCCGACGATGCCTCCTCGAGCAGCCATAGTCAACATGAACGCAGCCAGCGCAGACGAACCCCTCGACGGCAGTGCAGCAGGCGGCGTACCGCTCGCAGACCAAAAACACAAAGACAAGGACAGAGATACCATCATGACCGGCACCGCCAGCAGCAACACCGGCTCAGGATCTAGTCCCCGCAACAGCAGCAGCAAAGACCATCACCACTCGAAACATCGTCACACAAAGCAGCAGCAGCAGCAGCAGCAGCAAGACCCGCCAGCAACAGCGATAACACACCTCCTGCGCGAAAAAGACGAGCGCATCGCCTACCTCGAGAAGGAAATGGCCATCATGGAGCGCGAATTCCAACAAGAGCTCGACAAGCTGAGCCAGAACGAAAGCGAGACGGCCACGTTCTGGCAGGGCAAGCACAGCACACTGAACCAGCAATACCTCCGCACAGATACCGAGCTGCGGCTGCTCCGCGCCGAGGTCGACGTGCGGGAAGCAGAACGCGAGGAGCTGCGCCAGGGCGTCGAGGTGCTGAGGCGGGAGTTGCGCGAGCGCGACGATGAGATTCGGAGGTTGAGGGTGCAGGTGCGTGGGTTGAAAGATTTCGTGAGCACGAGCACGCGGACAGATGATCAGACGAGCGATGAGGTGTTTGGGGATGGGATGACCAAGCTGGGGAATGGACTGCAGAACTGGGTCATAACGCATTTCCGAAAGGCGAAGCTAGGTAAGTTTTACACTCGGGGAGATGTTATCGATGGAGATACCAGGAGAGAGAAGAAAAAGAAGACTGACGTTGTATATTGGGGACTTCCAGATCTATCAAAAGTCGACGAGGCTACATTGGCAGAGCTGAGCGAGCTCGTGCCCATGTACGAAGAACTCATACACACCTCCAAACTCCACCTCCTACAATCCATTGTATCGAGAATCCTCGTCGAAATGGTCTTCAACGCATACTACGTCGGCCTATCCGAGGAAGAAAAGAGACGCTTCCAACAGATGGAGCAGCTGCTCTCCTCATTTTGTAGTCCGTTTCCCTCCCCCCCTTTTTTCCCTCTATGATTTGCATTCGACTAACAACCAAACAGCCTCAGACGAACCTTTAAATCAATGGCGCTCGTCCACTCTCGCCCTCATCCGCCGCGAAGCCCACCACATACACGATAATACTGACACCTTTGCCGAAGCCGTCATCTCACGCACCACCCACCTCCTTGACAGCCTCTCCTCCTCCCCTTCCTCTTCATCCCCCTCAACTACTAACACCAACGCGCGAGACTCGGCCCTCCGCGTTCTCGTGAAAAACTCTATTGAACTAGCCCGCCTCCTCGCCGTGCAAAAAGCCCGTCTGCGCGTCTACATGCCCTGCATCCTACCCCACCAGCGCGTGCTCTTCAAGCCTGACACTATGGAAGACATTGGTGGCGAGGAGGACGAGGAGGAGACCTTGGCGAGCAGGGAGATTTGCTGCGTGGTGTTTCCCGGGGTGGTCAAGCATGGAGACGAGAATGGCGGGCACATGCAGTATAGGAATGTCATCGCCAAGGCGAGGGTGCTGTGTAGTCCGGAAGAATAGTAAACTTTGGATATTCCGAGTACGGAGCACATGCCTCGGCTTCAACTCTCTTCTCTCCACACCCGCGCAAATACGTGTTGCTCCTCTCAAGCAGTGATAGGCGTAAAAGGGTCGAAATGACCCCAGCCAGCCACGTCCCAACAAAGCCACTCCGCAGAGCCTCCATCTTAAAGCCTAGCTAAGACAGTAGCATTCGCCACCCCGCTGGCTGCGGTACCGACCGAGACGGAATACGGGCCGGATTGCCAAACGGGGACACTTGAGCCCAGTCCGATCCGATGCCATGCTACGCTACCTGGGCAATGTCCGCCGATGAGGCGCGGAATATCCTCCGTCATCCGTTTCATCATCTACGAGTATTCCCGGACCATAACGCAATATTTTCCCCGAGGAATGGGGATAGCCTCAAACGCTGGGGATGCAACACCACACCACAGAGGAGGGCAACATCTGTTGTGTTATAGCGTCGCTGGTCGAGGTCAGTGAACACAGCATCGGCTTTATCCAATGACTAAAGTCGCCCCCTGATGCTTGCAGACAGGCTCAGCTCTCCCCGTTAATGGTTCCCATCTGACGTCTGCACCGAAATGCTCCGAGGTTTCACTAGACAGGGCTGCTAGAGAAACTCGTCGACATTTGGGGCCCGATGAGCTGCTGTCGGGTTACTATAGCCAATATGTTGATGAGAACCTCCGTTATGAAAATGGGGGAATGCATGTAAGCAAAGAAGCGGTGCGCATTTGACCTTTCTTCGATCAAGACAGGTGGCATCGCACGAAACACATGCGAAAGACCGCACATCCACATTATTATCTTTATTACTTTAGCTTCCAGTGAAGCCTAGATACCTAAGCGCTGTATCCAGACTTCGCTGGAAGCTAGAGTAATTTAATAATAATGTGGATGGAGTTGGGTATGGCCACTGAAAGTCAGAGCCTCAGTGGCCGGCCTGATATGCCGAGTCGAATTGCCGCAAACAGTCAGCTCTCATCAGGCAACCAACATGCTTTTGATATGCTTCTTTCTCATAAATGAACTACATATATTGGGGGGAAAATGCCATTCGTGTCCACCTGGTATGCGTCCTGTATGCACAGTGCGAAGAGGGATCGACATCCATCATAGGGGAGGGAGGTTCTAATTGAGCCGCAAAATGAGAAATGACAGGGTTTCAGCGCTGCCCCCACCACCATCATTGTTCACACGCTTCGTCCCCAAGCAAGTAAGCAAGCAAGCCCGCCCAGCTAGCTAGCTAGCTAACTGTAGTTGGAGATTCTCCCTGGAGCTCTATCTCAGCTCGGCATTCTGGTTTTCCCTGGAGGGAGAGGTTCCTTCGTTCCCCCCAGATCGCTCAACGACCTGGAACGCAGATGAGGTTCAACTTAATCTCCCCTGGCAGAACACAGAGTCCGCTGCATTTTCGTCCTGTCCCGTAAGCTTAACGACACAGCAACATCACTCTGCACCCACACACGACTGCTCAACATCCCACGGATACCAAACATCATGAGGTAGGTTTCCAGACTCACACTTGGCCATCTCAGCACACAATCAATAAGCCAAGTCTGTGTGGCTGAACGGTGCACGGCTGCGGTCACTGTATAATCGGCCACGTCGATTACCTGGTACTGGTGGTGTGACAGCACTTCGATCGCAAATCCGGTAAGAACCCGCCATATTATTCGTCGAGATTCGAATTGCAGCTATGATACGACACTTTCTCAGGACCTGAAGGCTGGCGACATCTTGTTCAACCCCATCATTGGGGTTTTCTCTTTTCTCTTTCCATGTATGTCGGCCCAAGACGAGTGTGTATTGTTTACCAGCCGGTTGCCCAAATCATGCTCGGTGACCGCGATCAGCAACAGCAGCACAACATCTGGATTGTCAGTTATTTCCTTCCGCTGAATGGTAAACGTAGTCCCCGTCCCCCTGCCACATTAGCCAAGTCTCGTTAGTATCCGAACAATATCGAGTAGTGGTGGCCGCCGCAGTAGAGGCCCAATGTCACCACTGTCCTATAATATTTTAGTTCCCATCGTATAATATGCTCCGTAGCCATGTGGGTTTCTCCTCATAAATCGACTGCGCACTTCCATCGCACTTTTTAATGACTGCAACGTCCAGCATGTCCAAGTGCTGAAGCCAGGTCGTCTTTCCTTTCCTTTCCTTCATCCTCCTCCTCATTTGATCTCATCACTTTCTCTCTCTCTCCGTTTGGGGCCAGAGTCCAATTCTCTTGCCTTTTTTTTCAATCCTTTTCTTGGACGAGCCGGCCCAACCGCTGCCGTTTGCATATACTAGCCGGCACAGGCACCGCCCCGACTCTACCTCCCTCGCCCATCATCGCGTGCGGGTCGCAGCAAGACTACTTTCAACCAGTCTTCGGCAATTATTGAACGACACATTTCGTCCAATTCTCGACGTTTCGAATACCCGTTAGAGTAGAAAATGGCGGGGAACCTTGATGCCAACAGCATATTTCACTTTCTGGATAGCTACCAACAACTTGTGTCCTTACCCCCTGGAGCACGGAACGATGCATTCCAACCTCGCAGTTGTCAGTACGCTTCGTCTCTTCAATTATCGGATGCCGAAAGATCCCAGCCCCGAAACTCGGCGGCGTATCCACCTTCTCTTGGGAGCGATGAGGCTCCCTCCACTCTTACAGACATCGAGAGGTTCGAGGAATCTTCGCAATATTCCATGTCCTCGGCTCCTTCACTGTGGGGTCCCGAGCCGTTGGCGATGCAACGGCCTGCTCTTCCGTCTTCCGAAACGACACTGCTGGAGCAAACGACCTCTGATCTCCAGGGCTTGCCCCTTCCATGCGAATTCTTCTGGTTCACCGGTTGTAATGAGATGTTTGAGCTCGACCAAGATGTACCTTGGGTAGAGCATGTTGTATCCCAACATCTGCGCGGAGACTTGCCCAAACACTGTATATGCTGGTTTTGTGACCACATTCATTTCGAGGCCAGGTCTGTTGGATACGAAGACAACAAGGCCAACCTTGGCGTACGTATTCGTCATATCGCGGATCACTTTCGTCAAGGTCAGACGATGAGAGAGATACGTCCCGATCACTTCTTCCTCGATCATATTTATAAGAAGGGCCTGATAAGCGAAAGCGTATTCCAGAACGCCAGAGAATACCACGAAGCACCTCAGCCAAGAGACGGTATCAACAGTGTACCCCCAAAGAATCGCAATCGGGCACAGTATATCGCAGTGGAAGAGAGGTCTCGGCCCCGGGGGCGTCGCGAGTCGCAGCGTAGTTATCGATACTGAGTCGCCAAGCCTGTCATTGAAGTGTAAGACGGTTTGCCTACCTCGGAAATTCCTCATCACTCCTTTCTTTTTGGCATATTGCTTCCCTGACTGCGCTTCCTGGTGTTTTGCGAAGGGGTCACCGGTACCTAGTGATCAGTTCAAACGGTTTGTGGTGAGTCCGGCAGCTCAAGTTCCGAGACCAAAGCTCATCGCCCCCTAGAGCACAACGATCGACTCCGGCTTGAGGCACTTTCTCTCAGTCACATGCGGCGCGATGGCCATGCATGGCCATGGTCATGCCTGTTACCTCACTCTCGTGCGCAGTAACTCCTGATGTTACTGGGCACGGGCCCTTGCAGTCGCTGCAGGTCCAGTGATTCGTACCATTGTACGGAGTAAAGGGCAAATCGACGGGTTAATCGGTGGTGATGCGTGTGTACCTCGTTGGATGAATGTGTAACTGTCGAAGAAGGGCGCTGTGCCTCCACGGGATGCAACGACGCCAAGGTGAGGCAAGACTAGGTGGGACTGTCTGTTCTTGAACTCGAACGCCTTTGACATGCTCAACTCCGCTTGGCCATGCCCATTTCTTCATGCTCTTCTCTTTTCCATTTCCCATGCGTTGGCAACGACGAACCCGGGTGGAATCGTTCTGACTTGAAGGTTTCGTTTAATGAAAAATCGGGAAAGGGGACAAAAACGAGGAAATCCCAGGATAGATTCGGGATGATGGCTGGTCTCATCACAGATTGTTTCTTGTCTCATCATATCGGATCGCGCGCTTTCATACCAAAAGTCAGCTCTTGACGATGATGGCGATGGTTTGGGTGAATGAGAGTCACACATGATTCAGGTGTCTTCTTTTCGTTTCTTTCTTTCCTATTTCCTTTTTCGCATTCCCAAGTGGAAATGAAGGCAACTGCGTAGGACGTCAGCACCTTCCAGAGAGCATCAGGAGTAGCGAGGAGGGTAAGTAGTCCTGGCAGGGCCTCGGCACGTTTATCATGTATTGTTCATATCTAGTTGCATTTTGTTCAATGATATTTGTTTATCCTCTCGTTTTGTCCTTGGCTGAAAGACCCCTACTTCAGCTGTATCGACGGACACATCGTGTGATATATAAGGGGAGAAATAATATTTAATAGGGCGTATCCTTCCTTGGCAATGCAGCGTGGCAATATGTCTGAAATTTTTCGGCCTGCGCCTCATTTTTTCTAATTAAACCAGCCCAATCACTTGAGCATTTTTGCCATCACACCCCATCTTGTGAGGCAAATATCATAGCAGTCGTCGGGCCATTCTTACTCCTCAGGCATTTAAAAATGTCATCACGACCCAATACCGGCTGGAAAAAATATGTGCTACCTACATGTACGGGGTAGTGAGGATGATGATAGGGTGGAGAGGCATCTGCACCCTCTAGCAGTTCTCACTCACGAGCCGCCCCCTTTTTCGCAATGTATTGGTGTGAATATGTACCTCTCGTGAATGCGATTCGCTCTCAAAAACGACCATGCCCGTCCTAGTAACTTGGAATATTTTTATGAACCGGTGATGATGCTGTGTTACTGAGAATTTGCCATGGGTGCCTGTTCGCGAATAAATCCTAGGAGCCAATTTGCAGCAGGCAAATCTTGTCTTTCTCGTTTAGCGATTTGCGAGAGCTTGCGAGAAGTCAAAGAAAATCCGGAAATTTCACGCTATCAGCTCTTAAAATAATTTGAGAGCAGAAGGGGGTTTCAGTCCATAAAGTGGCAGTTGAGAATTCGGGGGTGCTTTTATCGAACCCGCCGTGATAGTTCACGTTCGGACTACAAACGCTCTTCCAGTGATCAAAATTCCACATTGCTTCATTAAATTACGGCCCAATGTATGTTTTGGGTACCAACAACGCCACCTAAGCATTCGATGAGCTTCGGACCATATTGGTCTTCGCTTGCAGTGTTATAGATTGGTCTCTACTACTCCTGACATGATGTAGAAGCAGAGTGGGATCTCTCCTTGGTGTGATTACTACTATTAATAAGGTAAAGTATTTGTTCTATGTGTACGAAGTAGTATCCCCATAAAGGCTACTAGTTGCCTCCAATATCTACACCACGCAGTAATACCTAGATGCTGTAGTGTAGTCGGCAGGACAGCATGAAGCACTTATGTATCATTTCAAGCTCAGACACTGTCCACATGTGGCAAACATGGCAAATCAAAAACCCCTCTTGGATATGAGTAGGTATCTATCTATTCAGGGTCCTTCCCGAGACACCTGGTGAATATCTACTTGCCAGCCGTTGAGAAATACGATTGTGTAATCACATTCTCCCCTCAATAGAATATTGGACCCAACACTCTAAAATAACCAAGGAAATCCCAAGGCCCATCTCGCCACATCAAAAACTAAAGAATCGAACCATCACGTTACCCCCTTTTCAGCATCATCACACCCACCTCCCTCCCCAAAACTCAGGCCTAGTTATCACATGACATTCCATGCATGCAAACATCACATACTAGAATAACCTTTAGCCTCTCCAACCGAGGCAGACCTGTGATTTTGAGCCGATAAAGTTAGGTAGCGGCCAGA
This sequence comes from Mycogone perniciosa, assembly GCA_025331125.1. Taxonomy (NCBI): domain Eukaryota; kingdom Fungi; phylum Ascomycota; class Sordariomycetes; order Hypocreales; family Hypocreaceae; genus Mycogone; species Mycogone perniciosa. The sequence goes on from JAOALB010000030.1 coordinate 160,924, forward strand.
GCCAATTATCAGCATCACTGGTGATGTCAACACCCTCGGATCACGTTCCGAATCTCCCTACCAATTAGTATTCCATAATTCCACATTGGGCCAGCCTTTCACCACCCGGAGCCATATCCGTCCACCCAATCCGAGAGTAGAAGCCCAGCTCTTGACACGCAAGTGCTTTTCGCCCCTTTTCCCAGCCTAAGAAAACCCGACTACTACTTCAGCTCTTGCATCACCCATCATCATCACCGCGCGGCAGACAGACCAAGGGCCATTTTGCATGTGTTCGAGACCGGTAGCGGGGAAAGTTTCAAGCCCCTCATGATGATCTTGCCTTCCATCCTTGTTTCGTTTTGTGGATGTCTTAGACATGTTGTAGCCATAGCTTGCTGCCTTCTACTAGTTGTTGTTTCCTATGCATCATTTCTCCATTCTAGTATGTAATAAATTCCGATCCATGATACCCTTTCCTGTGAAGATCGGAAACTTGACTCATCGCATCATGGTGAGTGGCTTGGCATCGTCCTGGTGGCCATTCTGAGTTGTGACTAGTTCTTGGTGTCTCGATAAGACCACTAAGAATATAAATACAGCCCCTGCTATGTTCAACAGGAACTACGCACACAATTTTGCCTTCGACTGCCAGCACCTGCAACATCGGTTCATCTCTCACAAGTATAAATGGACACGGAAGAGCTCAACAATTCGACTTGGGGACTAGGAATTACCGGAGACACAAATGCTGACGGCGGAAGCGACAACATTCACCAGTGGTCCAATGTATGTCAAGGCCTGCTGGAGCATCAAGGACTGGGCTGCGACTGTATAAGTCTCGAAGGGTTTCTGGCTGTTCCAGAATGGCCCACCGGATATGATGAGAACTCCGGAGATGGGTATTGCGGCATGTCCGACGATGAGAACATCGGTGTGGACGGCGATTTTTCGTCAAGGAGATCTTCTTCGAGTGCCGATGGATCCGATCTATCCTCGCCAAGCAAAAGTAGCAAGACAAAATCCACCTCCGACGAGACATTTTCGCCGAAAACCACCGCCCAACCTGCAGTCTGTAAGAGACACAGACATCCTCCAAAGCGGCCTGCAGACTTACAGGAAACGGAAACGCCAACGAAGCCAAAGCGACAACGACGGACCATAATTTATGACGATTGGGACAACACTCGCGGCAAAAAGGGAAACAATAATGATGAAGATGAAGGCGAAAATGATGAGCATCTTAAGGAGGAGGTCCGACAAGACTCAAGACGCTCACGAATACGCGAAAAGAACCGCATTGCCGCAGGCAGATGCCGGAGCAAGAAACGCAAAGCTGTCTCGCAACTTACATCCAAGCATGAGAAGCTGCAAGGCATGAATCGCCAGCTCTGTGGCATACTCGTTGACTTACAGGCTGAAGTATACATCCTCAAAAACATGCTCATGGTGCACGGGAACTCTGGCTGTGAGTTGATTCAGCAGCACTTCAAGGACCTTGCAGCGGATTTGATTCTGCGAATGCATTCATCAACCACGGAACACGGAGCGGAGAAGGGGGGGAAAGGTTGGCAAGCAGGTCCGGCTTCCCTTTTGGCTAAGCCCATACAATCGGTGAATAATGATGCCGATTTGTGTCTGGATTGACACTCTCGCTGTCATCGTCACGGTTCGCCCCTTGTCGACAGAAAACGCCTTTTTGCAACGGATTCCTCTGGATCTAAACTTGTCCATAAGAAGAGCCAAGTCTGGAAAGATCTGTTAATGCGACTGGTTGGATTGAATTGGTTCAAGCCTTCTCGGCCGATTGGTCGCCCTCGACATTGGTAGCGACGGTCCGCTACCATGGGAGGATTGCTCTATGCGATAGTGTTACAAATATTATTCATTCCGCCTCTTTACTTTTTCTTTTCTTGCTGCCTTTTGTTCCCGTAAAAGTCGTGACGCGTTGTACTGGCGCAGATAGCCTGCCGATCGCGTCGTGCTGTCTCTCGCCGCAGGTCTGAGAAGCGTGACATCGACGTGCTTATACCTCGCCTCATATTTGACCCACCTCTCGAGTCCTGGAACATGAACCCCCAAGCTTGGGAGGGCAAGTAGAGTCAGGACAGGTCCCGTGTCGTCGCCATCGCTCGGATCTTCTACACTGTAGAGCGCTGGTAGTGAGTATCGCACTTTCCCTGGTGCATAGTATTTGAGAGCTTGCTCTAGCCTTGCCCGTTCCCTTGGAGGTAGAGCCATTCGAAAGGGTTTGGCGTATGTCGATTGAAAGGGGAGCACATGGAACCTAGCAGCGACACAAGCGCTAACTCGGATCCAAAATCGACCGTCCCATATCTTGGCTGTCTTCCAGCTGCGCCAATGACCATGCCGATTTGGCTGGTCGTCTATCTCTGGCCTAAGCACGCCCTGTTTGTAGTTGAGATAGCCGGGTAGCTTTCGCTCCGGCAGGGGTTGATGGGAAGGATATGGAGCTCGGGATAGAAACCACCTTGTTGCCTCGGAACTTAAGACAGGATCAAAGAGAACCCCGGCTATTGAGAAGGCCTTTGGATGCAAACGCACACTATCCTCCTCTGCTGATGACGACAGTTGTGGAAAGAGTCGGTCAATGACATTGCCCAGGTTCACCAGGGGGGGCAGATGGCGCTCGGGGGTCACGAATTCAATGAGCTTCCGGATGGCAATCGCAGCTGTCAACCGGTAGAAGGGTCTGCGCGCTTCTTCTCTGGCCTTGGCAAATGGACGTCTCCGCTGAGATGGTTTGGTCCGAAGTGTAGGTAATTCGACAAGCAAGGTACCAGCATTGGGATCGAAATCCTTAATGACAGCTCCACGAACGAGCATCCGATGCGCCTCTGCCTCCTCTATGCGTATCCTCCGCTTCGATCTTTGGGCCAACGCAAGAATAGACGGTTTTTGTAGGGCACTGGGTAACTCATGGGCTTTGGTGAGATGTCTGATTGCGTTTCGAGTTGTGAGAGTAGGGTCCTTATTGGTATGGTCCTCAAACCACTGCACATTGTTAGCCTCACAAGTGGCGATCAGCCTATCCTTGTCAAACTCCAGGAGTGGTCGATAAATCATGACACCACCATCTTCGCTATTCAGCGGAGTCAGATACGGCACACGCGGATCAGGGTCACGAGTTAGATGCCCAGGAAAGTGAGCAGACACATCGCTCATGCCCAAATATGTCTTGATTTGGTCCCACGGCTCGGCTGCCTTGTTATCCCTGAGGATATAGCGCAGCCTCTTCATCTCGCGGGCAGGAGGCTTGAAACTCAAGAACGGATCCTGCTGCATTTGATCATCAAGCAAACCGCTCTTGTAGACACCGTGTAATTCATAACACTCTGGTATCGCATTGGCCTCCCGGATACCTTGCAGGCCACGGTATCCATGCCCAGCGAGCAAACGCATCAAGACAGTTTCGTATTGATCATCGCGATGATGGGCAAAGAAGAGACTGCTTGCCTGGAGATATCTGCAGGTATTTCCCAGAGTCTGGTATCGCATTGTCCGCGCGAGCCCTTCGACATTGGGAAGGGTGCTTGGTTCGATGCCCCGCCATCTCTGTTCCTTCCAGTTCAAAGGTTTGACAACAGCCTTGAGACCAATCCTTTTGAGTTCACGGGCCACTTGTGATGCTTCTGTAGAACTCCCCTCACGCAGTTTATGGTCGACGATGATGGCATAGGCGCTCTCAGCAGGGTTGTCAGCTATCTTGATACCTCTGTATACCCTCAGGAGAGAAGCGAAGAGAAATGCCATTGCCATTGAATCCACTCCCCCACTAATGGCCAAGGCTGCTTCGAAACAGAGTAGTCAGCCTGCCGCTTTCCACTCATCGTACCGGTAATGCCATTGATTAGTCGTTACCTATTCGCTGTGACCGGGCATATCGAACTGTGGGGAATCGCGGTCGACATACCGCCATGACTGCGTCCCGGAATTCATGGGGAGAGATGGGCTTGGGCGCATGGTGGAAGACGTGGGCCTGCATGCCCACTCCATCATGTGCTGCAGCTGTTGACGCCACGGTGATTGTGGTCACGGCGGTGCCATGAAAGAGAGGTTGGAGTGGGGAGATGTTTCACTTGTTGGTGAAGGTAAAAGTGAAGGTGAAGATGCAAACAACCAAGCTTCAAGTTTGGAGCTGTTTGTCTAATAGCGTGGGGTTGGTGGGGGCGGGACAGGGGAGCTCTACAAGCCGGTGTTTTACCGAAAGGGGGGCTTTGGGGGGTGGGCAACTTGTGATGGATTGGATCATGAGAGACCATCACAGGACCTGTCTCTGTTATCAACAAGTGTGTGTCGTGACAGCCAATCGGTTGGTGGATCCGGGCGTGGTGTCACACAACGCTGTCCTTCAGTGTGTGGTCTAAAAATATTTTCTACGGCTCTGGACAGACCGGATGCTGCATTCGTTCAATCGAAATAACTGAAAGTCCGTTGCGTTGGTATGTAGCAGCGTCTGTCCGAGTGGCGTTGTCTCTTCAGTACGTAAGACACCAGAGATGAGATTGAGATGCTTGTCCTGAGAAGCAAACCGGCTAAAGGCAGCAAAGTTGACAAACACTCTACCGATACCCACTGGACGGCGCAGAACAAAAAGCACGAACGAGTGGTCCCCATCGTCCGCTTGACCATCGTCACCATCCTTGGTCGTGTTTGCGTGTCTGCATATCTGCAGCACTGGGGCATGTGGCCCAGTGGATCTGCAGCAAGAGAGGGCCTGTAAGCAGCCCTAGAAAAGGCAAAAAAAAAGCACTGGGCCACTGGACCAGCAAAGCTTAGTGCTGCGCAGGGCCTGTTGCGGCCGCTGATTTGTCCGTTGCCACCCGAGCTACAGGCGGCCGGCTTTAGTTATTTAGTTGGTGTGCATGGCAAGGCGAACTGCAGGCTCCGAGGAATGATGAACGACGTCCCTCTCCTGGAGTCACTGTCCCACCAAGTCTGCCTTCAGCTGGCTGCTGCTACACGCGCACGACCTTCTCCTTAATCCTGGACGCTACTTTGTTCTCCTTCCCTTTTTTTTCTCCGTCGCATCTTTGGTGAAGACACCAGACAACAGTATTCCTGCGTCTGCGCAGTTGCGTCAATTGGGCAGCCAGCGTCTCAGCTCTTCTCTGTCGCAGGTACGACAAGTCCGCTATCAACTTTACCTGCGACAATCCCCCCACCTCCACGCATTTGGCCTACATGCTTAGATGCAGCTCGAGACGCCATCCTCCAGATCGTGACCCTTCGCAGTCATCATAACAATAACAACAGCGAAGACGACGGCAATCTCCTCCTCCTCTTCCTCCAAATTGAGCGTCACTCGCGAATACCCTTGATCCCCCATGGTCTCCCAACCAGAACCCGTGTCCTCGCTCACCATCCGTGGCGCCTCCTCCGTTGTCTCTCGTCCCTCTCTCTCGCGGACCAAGCGCTACAACCGCTCCCATGCCGGAGGCACGAGCTCATACATATCGCAGAATGAGTTCCCCGTCTTCTCTCATAGCGGCGATGTTGAGATCCTCATTCGCGCTGGCCCCGCCGAGGTCCGATACCTGCTGCACCGCCATACCCTAACCCGCTGCAGCGGCTTCTTCGAGGCAAGCACATCGTCCGAGTGGTCACGCGCGCAGCCCTTGCTGCCCGGTGGGGATGAGCTGGCTCGGATCGGGGATGATTCAGCATCTTCGACTATGGATGGTGACTCTGACAGGATGGCAAGTGCCACTGTTACAGCACCAAGGAGGAGGTGGAGGTATGAGCTGGATCCAGGAGCAGGGGACGGCGATATTCCTATGCTAGTGCAGAGGGATGAGTCTCGCCCAGACGATTCACGGCCAACGGTGTCATCCATATTCGGTTCCGGCTCTAGATCTTCAAGCTCTCACCACAAGGCCAGAAGCTATTCGCACTCGTCCAATTCTAAGCGCGACTTCTCTCGGTCTGTCATGAGCCTGAGCGTAGCGCCGCAGCCTCTCTCGCAAGACGACCAAGACCTAATCCGCGATTACGACAACCTCTTCCGCATATTCTACAACTACCCACCCGTGCTTGACGGCATCAATGTTGCAGACGCATATGTCCAGTGCAAGAGCCTACTAACACTGGCCGACCAATACGATGCTCTGGCCGTCGTTGGACCCCGGGTGGACCACCACCTATTGCAGTTCCAGTCTCGTTTGTGGAAGCAGATTGCCAAGTACCCCATTTCCTACCTGCGCCTCGGCTATCTAGCCCGCAGCAAAGTCATATTCCAGGAAGCGCTCATCCATGTGGTCGGCCAGTGGCCCACTGGCGAGCGCAGCCTCCGTGCTACCATGCCCGACATCGTGCTGGACATCATCGAGGACAAGGTGGATGAGCTAGAGGAGACAGTCAGCAGAGTGGAAGGCCGTCTGTTCCGCTTGAACCTCAACACTACCAGAGGCGAGCGCGTGAACCCCAACAACAACTACCTCGACTGGCTCGCAACCAGTCTCTTCCGCCAATGGCTCGCCGATAACACCACCCCACAGCCGCCTCCTGAATACCGGAACCGTCCGAGCTCTCGCGATCACCGTCCCGCGGTCCCGCCTACTCCTCCCTCGGTACCGCCCCTCACATCAGTCGGCCGGGCGTACCGGACTCTCGGCTCCGGAAATCCAAATTCGTTCCTCGACCATAACGAGTGCAAAAAATTCCTAAAGCTCAACCCCGAGCTGTACAGCAGGGATAACCTGAAGCGCTTCGAGAAGCGCATGGACGAGCTCAAAACTATGGCACGTGCGGTGGTCGGTCCACTCATGAGCAGCGGCCTCGAACTTGAGCTGAGCGGTTCTGGCAGGGCGGCTGAGAGCATTGGGTACTTGACATGTACCGAAGTTGGGGACAGGGAGTTACCATGGCCGGTGGACGAGTGATTACCCTTCCCCCCTTTTTCAAGCCACAAAAAAAAAGAAGAAACTCCCCCTCCCCAGGAAAAAGGGGTAAGATATACGAAGTAGATGGACGCATATCTCCAGGACAAGAGATATCAAAGGACGGTTGGGTACTGTTTTGATGGATGGAGAGTCCTTTCTTGAAACGACTGCGACCATCGAGATGATGATGAGCTTATGACTTGATGTAGCCCCTCTTGGGTAAAGTGGATGATTTCTTTGTTTCTTTTCTTTCTTATTTACGGATACCCTCTTGTCAGAAACGAGTTTTATTCGACAGACATGTCTCTCACAATGATGTCTTTGACATACCCCAGATAATCTATATATACGAGGCAGGGCCTTTTTTTTTCTACTGGATATTTGACACACGTGGCGTGCTTCTTCAGTTTGAATTGTTCTTGGTTTTATTTATGTGGATAAGAGGTGATTTGAGTGTGGCTAAACAAGATTGCAGATAGTAAGAGATGACGATAGTAAGATGACGAAAAAATCACGTTTCAACAACAGAATGTGTCTCAAGAATCTTCATGTTCTCGTTAAACAGAAAGAAAGAAAACTAGTGGGAATCAAAGAAAAAAACACATTAAGCCACCACACAGAATACGCTCCATCATCAAAAATTCCCCAAAACTCCTCGTGTAAATATCCCTGTTGCACATCTCATCCACCTCTTTTATCCCCCCCAAGAGCCCGGTGTTTAGTAAGTCTTGCCAATACTCAGATTCTCATTGCCCGAGGTGGAAGCGATGGTCAAGGAAGACTCGCCACTGCCCTTCGCTCCCTGGATGCGCTTTTGGATAGTTCCAGTGCGGGAGTACTTCAAATCCTTGCCTTGGACGGCCTGTGACCCCGAGAGAGTGATCATGGTAAACCGGCCCTCCCAGGATGGTGGGTAGGTGACCTTGAAGTCGCCGCTGATGGAGGTATGGCGAGAGCTCAGGTGTGATAGGCCGGTTCCCTTGTTTTTGACGTTGCCAATTTTGCTGTGAGGATTGATATCCAGCTTGGGGGGAAGCTTGCTCAGTTTATCATCGGGGTGGATGATGATCCAAGGTTCATCGTCAGCGAGAGGCCTGTTGTTCTCGTCATCACCGTCGCTTTCAGGGGAAGTCCTTGGGTCGTAGTCTTTAAAGCTGGCAGCAGAGGTCTTCCAAACCGGCTCGGCAACAACCAAGGTAGTACGGCCGCTCTTGGTGTCCGTCTCGATCGTAGGATGCGAATCACTGCCGGAGTCAGAGTCGAACAAAGGCAGCAAATTGAGCTTGAAGTTTCCAGACTGCGACCGGAACTTGGCGATGGAGGTAAAAGCCACATCAGCCGTGATTCCTCCCGAAGAGGTCACCACTGAAACCATGTAGTCCCGCAAAGGGAACTTCTTGTCATCTCCAATAGTTGCCTGTTCTAGAGGCTCTGTGATGAGCACATCGCCAGAGATGGAGGCGACATCGAGTATTGCTGGTTCGGGGCTCTTGTCCGAAGATGGCTTGGGAGACACACTGGTTCCGATTTGTCCAGAAACGGTGCTAATCTTGAGGAGATCGTAAAGAGGGAACCACCCGTTGATGTCGCCGCTGATAGTCTCGATCGTGATGCTGCGCGAGGCCAGAGTGTATGGCAGGAGATCGCCGGCGGTGCGACCGGTACGGATGTCCCCCGAGACCGAGGCAATCGAGACGGAGTCGGAGGAAGCGAGGACGAGACCGTCCATGATGTGGATGTCGAGATGGCTGGCATCGATGTGGAGGGACCCGAGGTCTGACTCTTGGGGTATCGAGACAATAAGTCTGATCTGAACGCAAGGTTTGTATCTTGAGTCGATCCACTCAACCCGCCGCGGAGTAGTCACTGAAAACCGCTGGTTCTTTTCATCATACTCAACGATAGTACGCAGGTTCTCGTGGTTTGAGATGATCTCAAGATCTATGTTTCCGGAACGAGTAGAAGCATCAACGGGCTTCAGGATAACGCTGCCATACACATGGGGCGATATTCCACGGATGTCACCGCTATCCCTCTCAACGCTCTGGATGATCTCAAGGCCCTTGTTCTTTCCGAAGCTTACGGATTCGCTAGTCTTTGGAACCTTGTATGAAGGTGCAAGTAGGCAGCCGCTGGTGGGCTTCCAGTCCATGTCGCCACTAGGTCCGGAGTCGGGCTCTTTTACTGGCGCTTTGTCGATAAGATCAGGCTTCTTCTGCTCGATGTTAGAAACGGTCTGGGTGTATGTATGTATCCTTAATGATGCCCAGGACAAGGGCATCGTAAGACAGATACTGACCTCAGGACCTGAGCTAAAAGTGATGCTACCAATCAAGGCAAAGAAAATGGAAATGATGAGAAGCATTCCAAGCACCTTCTTTATCTTCTTTCTCATGGTTGGTTGGTTGGATGAGTCTATGACTCGACGCCACATGGGAGGTCTGGGGCCATTTGGCGAGCCGCCCATAGACTGCGGTTGGGGTGGAAGCAACGCCTGGTATTCATCTGGAACGCCCATGGCGGCAGGATACGTAGCAGTAGCGGTACGCGAAGGTGAAAAGGTATGGTAGGCGGATGAAGGCGGTGGTGATGAAGGAGAGGGCGAGTAGGCTGGAGGCGCGTCACGCTGTTGATGAACGGTATAGTGATTCGTTGACTGGCCGGCGGTGTTGCTGGGTTCGAACTGAAAAGATGAGATTTGCTCTTCAATGCTGCGTCGATGGTGGTGCGTAGGAGAGGTAGGAGGTGAGGTTGCTGCGACGGTCGAGGGTATCGTTGATGATGAAGCTTGGTGAGAGTGAGGATGGTGATGAGGGTGTGTGACGGGGTGAGAATGGTAGTCAGAACCAGAGGGAGAGTAGGTATGAGAGTAGGGATCGTAATGATGACGAGGCTGATGAGGAACCGGGGCTATACGAGTAATACTGGTAGAAGGCTGTGCTGGGGCCGCATCCGAGGGTGATGGATGGTCTCCGCCAGCGTTATATATCAACCTCTCCTGCTCCGCTTCCCTCGCCTTTGCAGCGGCCCGGTCCTGCTGCAGAGTTGGGTCCTCCACCATGACATTGGGCACGAAAGGCACATGGGCCGACTGACGCTGCTGCTGATCGTGCGAGGAAGACGATGACGTTAGGCCCGCGTCGTCCAAGACCGTTGACGACGCGCGGAAGTAGCCGTCAGTGGGTGACAGTGCATCATCATCGTGGGCGTCATCTGCAACGTCGACTGCATCTCCCGAGTAGAGATTATCCGAGTATGGAGCAGGCATGGCTCAATGCTACCAACAGCAGCAGTGCCGCGATCAGTGCCCAATAAGCAGACCCCCTCTCCGTCTTGGAGGGTGGATGATAGGTAGTAATCAAAAGGAGTATGTACCCGCAGGATATACGGAGTAGCTGACGACGACTCAGGTTCTCGTTTGGATGTAAGAAGAGAAGCCTTCTCGATCTGGAGAATGCACAAGGTTTGTCCGGGTCCGCATACGACGTAATACGCAGCTGCTCCCAACAACGCACAAGCAGTTGATCAACAGGGACAGACAGGCTGCAGGCTGCGTAACTCGTCACGTATTCACTTTCGAAATCTGATACTGAAAGGACCTGTGTTGACACGGTGCAGGAGCCGGGGGAGAGAGAGGAGGGATGGGAGAGGGGAGATGTTGATGAAATGCACAAGAGCCATGGCACCAAGCCTATGCATGTCAAGCCATGGCAGAGACCACCAGGCCGATCGGCCATGTCCATTTTCAGCCTCGTCTCCGGCCCAGGATCCATGTCATGTCGCCATCTGTGAAACCCCACAAACTTCGCGAGATCTGATAAGCATCCTTTTGATGTTAGGACTTGGAGAGCACGTGATGAACGATTACTACTACAACAAACAGACGATAATATTCTAATCTCCGGTACCCGTCGTGCTCAAGCATCTTCCTTAAAATAACAAAAGGCAAATAAGGGGAAAATGAGAAGAGACGAATATATTACCTCTCTCCAGACGCATCTCGGCGAAGCCCAATCCCACCCCGGAGTCGTATCGGACACGACGACGACACCACAAAAGTGCCACCTATAACCCACCAATCAAATCGCCTCCCCCCCGTTTCTCTGGGCCGATTCATAGGCTCACTCAATTGATCACATCCTCTACGGAGTACGGAGTACGGAGTACAGTACCCAGAATGAAGTTGCTGTCGTCAGCCTGTACGCAACCTCCCACGCGTATGATGTCCATTCGTCATGCTATCTGCGTCTTGATTAGAAAGCTGCAGTGTCGACCCTTTATATAGCATACTTTTTCTCTGTTCATTTTTATTACAGGCAGATATCCCCGAGCGGCTTGATCGGTCAGACAAAATCTCCGTCTTGCGCTCGGACCCGTCTCCGACCTCTCCACATCGGCCCGGGTACCGCAACCTTTAGATTAGGTAGATAGTACTCCGTACTCCGTACTCCGTTTTGACATGAACTTTTGAACTGTTTATTCAACCAAAGGGCTCTTGGCCCTTTTGGCGGCAACTCTCTATATTCCTAGCGCGGGCACTCTTGTAGTGTCCTGTATTTTTTCGTGGCATGGAAAAAGGACCCTCCCCCATCCTCTATCCGTAATCCTCCCTATAATAGACTGAGCAAGGAAAAGTGTTCGTCATCACATCAAATTCCTTCAAGGAGCCATTGTGACGCATGCTATTTTCCGCCTCTAATACTGTCCGACCGCATGCCCTAACCCCAACGAGAGATATCAAAGCCATCCTAACAGGAATGAAGCTTCCCTAGATATGGTCGACAAATGAGATGACAAAGCTAATGTAGGAAATAGATGGGCGCCTGGTATCATATCCTTGTATACCTCCTTCAAATAATCAACCTAGACCTGCCGGCCATTGATCAAGAAAGTGAGAGCATTCGTTTCGCGTTCTCGTACACCACCCACGTTATGCTCAATGCTGGAGCAACCTTGAGCAAGTTCGGGGTTAGGCCCTTGTAGAGTCCTCGGAATCCTTCTTTCTGAATTGTCTTCTGGGTGACGTCCCAGATACCAGTGTAGGTGGCAGGGTGCATCGCCGTGCCTTGCGTCTGTAACCGCGTCCGAACCACATTGAGCGGGTACACAACTGACGCTCCAAAGGCGCCAGAGGATGCCCCAATGATGCCCGTTGCAATATTTCCGGGTTCGACGTCGTCCTCATGGCAGCCGGCATACTTGGCGTAGTAGGCTCGATATGACTTCTTGAGGAATTCGAACGAGCCCATGTCGATGGCACTGTACGGGAACATGCCGATCAATCCCATGGTGACGCCTCGGTAACAAGCCCGTAGGCCGCCATCCGCATACATTTTAATGGCCGTCTGTCGGACGAGCGCGCTCCCAGTTAGACCGTCCTTAACAGTCTCACATTGGAGACGGAATTTAAGGGTATCAAGAGGATAAACGCAAAACCTACGTCAAACATGGTCAGCAAAGGAGCACACGACATCTTCGCCAGCGTCAGGATGGCACACGTACTGCGCAATCATGCCAGCAAGGCCGCCCGCGACAAATTTGGAATACGAATTAATCTGTTTAGGATCACTGTGGCCCTCAAAATTTGCGAGGGCTCGCTTGGCGGCTTCGTACGACCCAAACTTAATGGCCGTCTCCGGCATGATCTTCACGACATTCAACCCATTGCCTAGAGTTCCTGCATCAGTACCCCTATTCTAAAAATTCGAGCATGCTAATCGCAAAAGAAGGGGCAAGCGGTTTTACCAGCAAAGAAGCTCCTCAGCCCCCCAGACCGATACAAGTCCTTTGCAGCATCGGTGAACGGCCTTGTTGCGTTCCTCAGAGCATCTATCGGACGACCCTTCTTCAGAGCAGCTAGTGCCGTCTCGGAACAGCTGTTGGTGTTGACGAGAAGGTACACCTTCAATCGGTCGAGTGGAGCGGTGGCTGTCCGCGACACCCCGCCGGCGATGGCACCCGCAAGGAAGTAACCTGGATGGGGGGCAAAGTTTGTCAGTCTAATCTTCTTCTTGGTCGGTACAGCTCCGGTAGAGGACTCTTCACGGTGCTTGTCCGAGGTGCCATCGCCGACTGTCTGTATGATAACACCCGCGCTCGTCGGGCTTTGCCGGGGTGCTGGGGTGCCAATAGCAGAAGCATGTGCTGCTGTGTCAACGACATTTATTCTTCTTGGATGCTGTGGTGGCACATCGAGCTCCGACTCTGCCGCCTCTGTGTAGATAGATGGAGGAGGTTCCGGTGGACTCCTCGAGTAAGGCGACGGAAAAGCGATTCGCATGAGAGAGCCAAGGAGAGTATGAACAAAGGAGCGAGAGGAGCCGGCCCTACCTAAGCCTTTCAATGTTTCCCCACTCACAAGAGAGTCCCCTTCAGGAGTGACATTGACCACTGCGTAGTAGAACGACAGGACGGCCTGGAGCTGGGACGCATCTCGATTTCCTGGCATAAAGAGCAGGAAGTCCCTGGGGCAACCCGGTCAGCTGGTGAACGATACGGTCATCGGATTTTGCCTGAAAGGCATCATAAGCGTGTAGGGCCGTGTGTTGGTGTTTTCTTGGGTGTGGTCTTGTGGTGATTTGCGTGCTTATCCCTCGGGACCAAGGCACATGACCCCCCTTAGTGCAACTATCCACGATAAAGATGGACCAGCCTCACACCCATACCATAACAAAGGATGAAGAAAACAAGATGGCGCCATCTTTTACTTACCGCCATTCGTCGAAGCTGACATATCCATCATTGTTCATATCCATATCATTGAAGAAGTCATTTAGCCTTCGATTTGAAACGGTCAGTCCGCCGTTCTTAAAAGCCGTCTGCAGCTCCGCCTTGTCTAGTTTGCCGTTGCCATCGCGGTCTATGGCCTTGAACAAGACAAAAAGCTGTTGTTCGGCATATTTTACAAAGTGTCGAAACTCTGCGAATAGTATTAGTGTCAGCGATGGTTTGTCGTAGGTTGGCGACTGCTTCCCAGGGATGCGGTCGCAAAGCGATCAAGAGCTTCCGTAAACTGGCGAAGCAGACAAACTCCATACCTTCATATTGAATCCTGCCATCACCGTTGGTGTCGACCTCGACCATAATTTTTCTCAGCATGCCGTCCGCATTCTTCAACGCTGTCCCCCCCTCATTGTTAACATCCCATCCATCACTGCAGGGAGACGAAGGGGAAAAAGAGCCATGTCTCACGATGATCCAACTTCCGGAAGCCCCTCTGTAAGCCCTTGAGATCCAGCTCCCCAGCATCGCTGGGCCCTAGCTTGTCCCAAAGACTCTCGACGCGGTCATAGTACTGGGTCTGCGGCTCTGCAAGCCCTTTCTCCACCTCGGTAACCGATTTCGATGCCGACATGGCGCTGGCATCTCTCGAAGACGATGTCGGGCGGCAGTGATGCCGCTAGGGAGGGTCCTCAAGCGCGTCGTCTTGAATCGTATGTTATCTTAGCAACATCGTAGAAAATCGACGGCGTATTGTATTGGCTGGCGATGCCAATTACGGAGGAGACGGGGCAGATAGTCGCTGACGTCGTTGCTCGGAACCAGCAAGATTGGGATTGCCCAGGCCAAGAATGCGACCTCAGGGAGAATTCCCTACAGTGGAAAATGGGGCCCGCAGCTGCTGCTACGTAATTGCTCGAAGCTGCTTGGTGGGAAGGGTTGCAAGCAATCACGGAGGCCTGATAAGCTAGGTCTCTGCCAGCCGTTCGCTTATCGCCCCGCCGCAGCCTCGCCCGCAAGACACCCCTAGACGTCCAACTGCAACCAGCCTGAAGCTGAGCCTGTGTTGTGATACCCTCAACCCACCAACTCGGTCTTGCTGGATCTTTCATACGTGTGGCATCTAAGCTCCTTGCAGGAAGGGCGCCTGCGTGGCCCATTCCCGCCGCCATGTCGGCCAATTACTGGGAGTCGACGCAGAGGAAGTACTGGCAGTTCACCAAAGAAGAGCTGGCCACGATGCGACAGAAGCTCGAGGACGAGAGCGCGGAGCTCGTCCGCATGTTTCCTCTGGCTCAGCCACGTCATATGGCCATATACTTCAATCAACGTGGGTTCTATTGTTGCAGCATTGACAGTAAAGGCCATGCCTAGCTGACTCTTCCCCCTCTTCAGAACTGATCAAACTCGGCAAACGCCTTACCATACGCCAACAGGCCATGGCTACAGCTCAGGTCTACCTGAAGCGCTTCTATACCCGAGTCGAGATCCGCCGTACGAATCCTTACCTCGTCATCACGACTGCCATATACCTAGCCTGCAAGATGGAAGAGGCTCCTCAGCACATCCGCCTTATCGTTACGGAAGCGAGGCAGCTGTGGCAGGATTTCATTAGCCTCGACACCTCCAAGATTGGGGAATGCGAATTCTTCATCATTAGCGAAATGAGCTCCCAGCTCATTGTGCATCAACCGTACAGGAGCTTGCTAGCCTTGCGGAGTGAGCTAGCCTTAGTGGATGAGGATGTGCAACTGGCCAAGCAGGTTATCAACGACCATTACATGACAGACCTACCATTTCTCTGTTCACCTCATATTATGGCCTTGGTGGCAATCCTTCTATCACTTGTTCTTCGCCCCACCTCCGTGACCTCGGGACAGACCACTTCTAGTTCTGCTGCAGCCGCGGGTCTCGCAGCAGCTCAGGCAGCTCTGAGCCAAGCCGCCGCTCGTACCGGGCAAGGCGGGATTCTCCCCGATCCTACTACAACCCCGGATTTAAAAGAACGTGTCCAGGAGGCCAGAATCACAAGGGTGCAGCATTTTGCAGCGTGGTTGGCCGAAACCAACGTTGACGTTCCAGCCATGGTCGATGCCACTCAAGAAATGATATCATTCTATGAATGCTACGAACAGTACAACGACAAGCTTACAAGAGAGCAAATCAACCGTTTTGTTAAGGCTCGCAACCTGGACAAGTGAGCATAAGAGTAGACGAGCTGGTTTGTATAATAAACCGCATGAACGAGCATTAGGATATAGTGTATGAGATATGAGGCATAACGGCGTTTGTGTTCGATGGACTACATTCTTGTGAGTGTATACATGAGGGCTGGCGTTGGTGTTCTGTTTAAATATTGATGGGTAGAGATGGATTCGGCATAGCAGGGCGTATTATAGTGTTAACAGTCTAATTTAAACTATATGTCTCTTCTTTTGAATGGAGTCGCCAGCTCTTGGATTTCTACTCTACTGCTCTCCCTTCCACGACGACATTATTCTATCAGCAACATCCCTGCCTTTCGAAATGGCTATCTCATGACCACCAGAAACCACATGCATGTCTACGCCATCTTCTCCAAGCACCATTTTCGAATCTTCAATCCACTCATCCTTGACTATAATGCTGTCCTTGTCACCCAAAATATGACAGGTCTTCCCGAGCCCTGAGCCCTGTTCCCGGTTCCTAGCCAGCTTGGCACTCAACAGCTTCCAAACCTTGTCATGTTGTCCATAAATGGGCGCATGCCGCATCGTACTCATGTACACCTCGACAAAGCCTGGGTTGGCATCCAGCTGCCACCCTATCACATCCCCAACCTTGACCCCGGCGAGCTTCTCGATAGACACAGGGACCTCGTCGAAATCCACTTCGGCATCGCCGTCTCCCTCTGGTACATCCGCACTCGGTCCGCGCTTCGGCTCCAGTCGTCTCCGCACTAAGCTCGTGAGGAGCCGCTCAGGAAAAAGGTTTTGTGAGTACAGCAGGCGACTCTTCCAGCTTATATGCGAGGTCCGCAGGAGACCAGAGGGACAGATGAAGCTTAGGGAACGTAGCATGTGTATATGGTACGCTGCGAAGGCAGCGGCGAGAGCACCTCCTAGGGAGTAGCCTAGGAGGTGGAAAGAAGATGTGCCGGTCCAGGGGAGGGGTGAAGATGCGAGAACGAGGAGAATTTGAGTGGTGTAGAGACGGTTGTCGTAGGGGAGATCGACCGGGGCATCAGAGTAGCCTCTGCCGAATAAGTCTGCCAGGGAGATGTAAGTGTCTTGCATTGCATGTGTAGATATCATTCATGGAAGAGCTTCAAGTGTCACAACATCTCGAGCAACAGAAACCACAGTTCTACAAATCATAACGCAAAGAGCAAAAACAACTACGAAATTAAGAAGACCTTGAAAGCAACGACTACACTTACCAAACAGCATGACTCTACAACCCTTGCTCACAAAATGCCAGGCCATATCTCCCAAGGCTATACACGGCGTCCCTAATCCGTGTAGGAAGAGGACCTTCTCGCCATCCTCAGGCCCCCACTCAAACACTTTGATCGTGCCATAAGCAGTCTCGACATCCCGAGATCCCGGGAACAGATCTGGGGGATACGGAGGCTCCTCTTCCGACGCGGCTACATGACGTTTTGCTTGAATGACGGTTGTCCTTCTCAGTGGCTTCGTCTTGTCCGAGAGCGCTGGACGGATGCACAGGTAGAGCGACAGGCATGTTGCTGCGACCAAGATGGCGGAGCTGGTGAGCTGGCCAATCCGGAATTGGCATTCATACGAAACCATAGTTGTTTGTGAGACCGGAGGATCGAAGACCGAAGGACTTCCGGTCGCATGAAGGTTATCGTCTTGGATCCTGGACTTGTCCCCGTCGGTAGATAACGGACTTCCGACAGAGGGCTCCACCCAATGGCCGAGGTCATTGCATCAATCGGCCATATTGAGTCACCTCAATATACGTTTTTAAAGGTGTGTAAAGATGATACAAGCACTATTTCCCCCATTATTTCTAGCTGATTATTGTCATGATACACGCAAACATACTACGTGTAAGTTGCTATAGCCCTCGTTATCCCGTGGAGCAAAGTTATCAAGAGACGAGCAGAATCGATGTCCAGAAATAAACGTGCATGGACGGACTACGTCATTGTATGACTCTCCCTTTAATCAAGAGGCATCCAAACGTGAGTCAATTCACAGCACGCGATATTAATATCTCGCACTTAAAATCTGGAATGCATTGCCTCACTCCGTCTCTTGAAGCTTATCGGCAACACCGTGTATAATGGCGAGAATCCCTGATCAGCAGTTCGGCGCGCGAGCCACACAATGTCTTCGCACGGTGTGGCTTGTTGTGTCTCGGGCAGTTCGGGCAGTGAGTGAGTGACAGTGACATAATTGCAACAGCAGCTCAAGAGTTGGATGGATGTCTACGAGTACGAGTAGTATGTGCCAAACAGGTGCCTTGGGTACCTACTAAGGTGTCTCCGGGACCTGAAAAGCGCCCTGTCTCTTCTCCACCCAGTGAGACACCTAGCAGCCAACGGGAGGCCAGCTGAAGTCCCACTAAGCGCCCTTTTGGCCAATAAGGGAGATGTATCCTTTTTTAGCCCTGCCGCCACACCGCTCTTTAATGGAGCTGCGCAGGGTACTTTGGGTTGGCTTTGGTTTTGGCTTGGGCCGATGGCCATTTCCATAGCCGCTCTCCGAGTCACAGTGGGGGGGATAGACGTGATGCATCATGTATCGCAGGTACTACTCCATACTTGGGTACGTACCGCTGCGGACTGGGGAAGAGTGCGCCTTGACCCGAGGCGAGAGGCGATCTCGATATTGAGCTGCAAGCACAGAATCCTCTCTCTCTCTGTCTGTGGCCGATCTCTGAGACATCACAGCAAGACCCAGGCTCAGCCGATATACAACCTGGCGGGAACGGTACGAGTACAAGAGCCACTAGACCAACTGTGCATTCTACTATTCGCACTGTGCAAGTAAGACACACAGTACCGGCAGGAATGCGCGTTGCTTTGGATCCTCGTTAGGCCGCTGCTATCAAACCTGTCTCTGCAATGAGGCCAACCATGCGCCAAACCAGAGTTCGACACTGACATGCGGGTGCGTCGACGGGCAGAAGCATCAAACGTTGAATTCAGAACATGACTTCCCGCACATGGCGGTTGACCACCTGTCGGACCCGACCCGGCGTTTACAATTGGCTTTTATAACTGCATATGTGGCTGAGAGGACGCCCGTCGAGGCGCCTCGGTTCAGAGCACCATGTGCAGTGCCGTCGCAATATTAGGGGCACGCTTTTCCTAGTGTGACGGATGGCCTTTGGTAAGGATTTAGGGGAATACTACTCTGTGTTCCGTGCTTCGTCCCTTACGAGTGTGCATACATACAATTGCCGACCGGGCGCGACTCCGGAGGAAATACGAAGTGCTGGCGCCTTGGTCGGCTGATGAAGACACCACCTTGGGAAGCGTCATTGGATTCTAGCATTCAAGGACATCTTCCGAGCACAGCCCAGGAACGAATTGCCAGCCGCTGCGGCATTGGGAGCAACTTCTGGGGGAGGCGATGCAGGGGCTGTGAATCTGCTACTACATACTACGAGTACATACTGCTTGGGTGAGAGGGTTTGAGTTTGTTTTGAGACGAACACTGAACACAGTACAACGGGGTAGACGCCCATATCAAAGATAGCGCCTCCGGCGGCTCGCAAACTCTATTCCCCAAGGATAGGCGCAGTTCGATAGGTTGGCAATTGTCGAGCCCTCACGCCTTGTACGGTTGATGCAGGGTCCCAATCGGCTTGCCCGCTCTGGCCCGCTCGCCAGGCTTCACAATGGTTTCAGCGAGAGGGGTTTTTTAGAGTGGCGATCCGTGACAAGATCTCCAACACGGGCCACACCAAGTTGGCTGACCTTTCACAGACGAGACATGGCCGTGGGGTTGATCCCTCCCTTGCCGCCAGTCAGAGGAGGGCTGCTTGCCGATGGTGGCGCTCGTCAACCGTGGTCTGTTGTTGTCTTTTTCTTGCGTGACGATGATCCTTTACGAGTCCCATACCCGTACTACCACAGTGTGCGAGGCACTGGGGGGCTTACTACCTAGTACTAGGTAGTGGCCACGAGAGGTCGCGAAGTGTGTGTGGATTGCCGCCGCGCTCAACAAGCTGCGTACCCTAAACAGTCAAACAGCCAAACAGCGTCGCAACTTTCAGACCCTTTGAGAGAAATGCCCAATTATTATGCATTGCCGTCCAGCTTATCAACTTACTAACTCTGTGGGGACTGCACACTACTCCTTGCGTTGTACGAATACGGACTCCATATTATTCTGGTGTTGCTGCGATTAATAGTCCATGGACATGAGGCGGCATAACAGTACGAGTCCTTGTACCCAACTCACAGCTTACGGCATTACGAAGTGCTGCTGCCATTAAGATTCCATTCCCATCGTGCATGGGGGTCAATCATGCCTAGGTACGGAGTATGTACTCTTAGTACGGAGTATTACACTCCCTGCCAGGGGTTGCCGGGTTTCAGGCGGGACCGTGCACAAACCAAGGTGGTAGCATGCGCAGGTACAGGAGGCAGCAGAGAATGACGAGACGAGAAACGGAATGCGTCTCCCTCGTCCCCTAGCAATGCGAAGTGGATATCAAATGTGCAGTCCCAACATCCAATTCCTCATCGCAACATACGAATGTGCTGGTTTATAACTGCGAGTACACCATTTGCCATGCAGGCTGGTGTCAGGTGGGGATGCCAGACTCCAAATCTCGCCTCAGGAGCAGGAGGAGCCTCAGCATGTCAGATTAAACCAATACATAATAAGATTGTACTATTATAATGCTGTTATTACCACCCAACGCGTAATTCCCATTTCATCTTACACCAACACACCTTATTAGGCGAGGTGCAGCCTACCCAATTGGGCCTGCGGGATGCACGGAGTACGTAAGGTTGTTGTAAAGGTACCTCGTAGTATTACTACGAGTACTACTGTGCATGTCGTACGGAGAATAATGACTCTATTGCTATGTAT
This sequence comes from Mycogone perniciosa, assembly GCA_025331125.1. Classification (NCBI taxonomy): domain Eukaryota; kingdom Fungi; phylum Ascomycota; class Sordariomycetes; order Hypocreales; family Hypocreaceae; genus Mycogone; species Mycogone perniciosa. The sequence goes on from JAOALB010000030.1 coordinate 181,583, forward strand.
CAAGTGTGAATATGCTCCGTTGCTGGCATTATTCGCACTGAGTTGTCAGCAGAGGGCAACACCGGCTAGTGACGAAAAATGTGCAGTCAAGTGATCAATCCCCGGTTGATGGCTATGGAATGAAGACATTTGACAATACTATTGACAAGTCTGCCGCCTCCCTTGAGGTGGATCTGGACCATGGGAGGGTACCCTTGTAGTAGGTAGCTTGTAGACAGTACACCGTGTGAAGGATCGCACCGTTCGTCGAGAGTGTCCTACAGTGCCGGGTGGGCGCCATTCTGTTGGGCATGCACTGTATTTCCAGCAGCCGGTGACTCGCTTCCCATGTGGCCAGCCACGCAATTTGCACCAGCACACAGGACACGCTGGCCGGCCTGGTTAGAACACAGTGGAGTCAACAACAACACAACACGGGGGCGGGCCATGCAGGTTGGCAGGCCCCATAGCAGGCACACAACAACAAAGTCGTCAGCCAGCCAGCCATTCAAACCCAATGCGCATTGAGGAGACCGGCGTGCATGATGGGATGGATGGCATTGCCCGTGGAGTGACGACTCACACCCTGTGCAGACACACTCAGCCCTGTGCGCGCAGCCGCACCGCCCACACTGTTCACACTGTTCACACTGCACTGTCCTGCGCAGGCACAGTCGGCCCCACCGTGCGCGCCACCGCGGCCTGGCGCACCCACTGTACGAGGCCTGTATGAGACACGGTATGCCCAAGAGATGCCTGCACTGGGCCGCTGGCGCACCCCTCTAGGCCTGCTGGAGTCTAGCGGACTGCACGCCAGCCCAATCGCTAGCTGGTGGCAAAGACGGCGCATCCTGGCCCCTCGGGCGCTCATTCGACGGTTGCGGTGCCCAGGACAGAACAGAGGGGGGTTCCCAACCAACAAAAAGCCGCTGCCCGCCGCCAGCCCCCAAGGTTTGCCCTGCTCCCACTCACACACCACCTCTGTCCCGTTTAACCACTGCTTTTCCGTACCACCGCCCAACCATCCCTCTTTCTTAACCGCACACAAGCTTCAACAGAAACTTCCCTTTTCTCTCGACAAGACATTGCTTCTCTTCGCTCCTCGCAATCTTCAACCCACGCCATCGCTTCGACGACCAAAAAAACACTCAAAAAGAATCTTTCAACTTGCTCGCGACAGACACCGCACGGTATCGTTTGTCGTTTTTAAAGCCTAATTTAATCCCGCACCAGACACGAGAGCTGCGCCGCACATTCTCCTGTTTTGTCCCCCAACAACAGCCGCCGATACGCAACCGCATAGTGTGCAGCCTCACGCTGGACATCTCATAACCAAAGACGACCATGTCCTCATACTACAACTTCAACGCACATCCTGCACACGCGGCGCCCGTGTCGCACAGCCATCATGGTGGAGGACGCAACCGCAGAACCCCCCGTCTCACCGTTTCCCAGAACTCGCAGAGACAGTTCCGCGGCGTGCGCAGCATGAAGGAGTTGACCGAGACTGCCTCTCTCTCTGCTTTCCGTATGAGGTTTGAGGCCGTCCGGTCGTTTGACATTGAGGATGACCTGGAGTTCTGCCCCGGACTGTTGACTGAAAGCGACGTGAGTAGTCCTCCGAGTCCGGTGGATTCCTATCTTCTCCCACGCAGCCCATCTGACTCGCCGCTGCAACAGTTGGTGTCCATTTCCAGCGCGTCTGAGCGCTCGTCGCTCGCCAGCAACTCTCCCGAAGCCTCTCCTACACAGCAGCCTCAAACCGTCGCCCCTCCCTTCTCTCTGAACTCGTCCTCTCCTCCCTTCATTCCTCATCCTGGCTTTCAGACCCAGCCATTGAGCTTCAAGCTTCACCAGCCCTCGGCTACCCGTGGCCGCAACGCCATTCCCATCGTCAACCCTGCCACGGGTATCTCCATGCCCAGCCCGCCTCTGTCACTGTCGCCCGCCAGGATGCAGCAGTCCATTGGCCGCCGATGGTAAAGCGATTCGGGTGTCGTCCGCGCCTCTGTTGCGACGCGAGGCCGACCCCGACGCTGCTGTCGTGCGCCAATGCACTGTTGGATGAGACTTTGCTTCATTCTTCGCAACACTTGTCTTGGCGGGCAACAAATAAAAAAATCACAACCGAAAGTGACATCGTTTTACCTCTCTTGCGGGCTGGGTTCCTCGAGGCTGTTTATTCTCTGGGATTGCATTGCTTGATGCAATTGGTCCCTCGCTGTTGGCTCATGAAGCCATTCCTACTCGATCTCTCCACCATCACTACTCAACTGTATAAGCATCCTTAATTGCCATACACCGGCTTGTTTCACCGACAGATTTTTACGAGGATATTACCGGCGCGACTTGAGAAAGATCGATACCATTTTCAGTTTTGTCATTTTTTGTGATACACATACATCGACATCGATGTTTGCCTCGCCAAGTCGAGGTTGGTTGGTACGAATGGCGTTTTTTCTTGTTTTTCACGGCGATTCCCTGCATTACAGCATCTTTGCGGTGCCTCAGTGCCGACAGCGGAGTTGGGGCTCATTTCCTTAATGGTTTTCGGCGTCACGTCTTGCGGAAGCGCATCGACCTTCCACCATCTAAAACATAAAATGCCTTGTTACTCTATTGTGGTCACGGGTTACGAAGTCATCAGAGAACCGAAAAAAAGAACATATAGAAGCGAGTATTTTATGAGGGAGTGGGGGGTACGGCTGTGTTTGTCTAGTCACATATGGGAAATACCTTGGGCTGGCGGGGGTCTGGAAAGATGAGCGGTTTTGTTTGTGCATCACCATTGGAAATGGGTTTCACCGGGAATAATGGGGGAGTTGGTTGATTTGTTTTTCTATTTCTTTTTGGTTTTCATCGGGGAGTTGTGCGGTGCCGCATTGTGCAACCGAATGGGAAAGCGGCTTGTCCTTTTCTGTTTCTTTTGCACGACTACGGGGAGGCAGCGTGCGGATGTCCTGTTTGGTTCTTCTCTTCGCTGCTCTGACTCGTGGCGAGCCTGTGTTACTGGATATTCTCGTCTTGGAAAGACATTTTTTGATCTGTTTTTGCAAAGCATATGGAGTGGTTTTGGGGGGACTATGACATGATCTGGTTTGCCGGTCGGGTTATTGGGATTCTTCGGCCGTCGAATGCCTTGGTGTTGCAATTTCATGGGAACTTGCGGATGTGGATCATGTTTTCCGGGTTATGGCGCATGTGTGTGGTTCAGATACCGCGGCTTGAATGCCTACAGGACGAGAATATACGATATGTTGAACATATATTTTGCTGCCTTTATCGGTACTGTGACGACTTGTGTGACCCAGTATATGACGATTCTTGGTGTTCGTCGTAGTACTCCGCAGACTCACTGCTCGGTATGAGCTACGAAGTACGATGACGGCATTTAACCAATTGGTAAACGGGATGCATTTGACGTGTTTATTCTCTTTGGCAAAGTCATTGACAAGACAGAAGTGACGGCAGAGGTGAGGGCGGGTCTGGCAATGGGGGCATGCCGCAATGGTGACGTCACAGGCCAAGAGCTCCGATTGAGAGAGGGCAAAGTATTAGTTAATACACCGTGTAGCTTTATTCTGCCCTTTTATTTATACTTCCCTTCCTTTCTTCGTGTAATTTCTATCAATCATCTTCATCGTTAGTTTTCTATCTATATCTCAACTGAGACTAAGCCTTGGGAGACCATTGGGATAACTCCTCCGATTATACACATATTCATCATGATGTCAACTCGAGTGTTGAGGGTTTCTCATCCTTTCCGGATGGCTCTCCCCATACGAGCCATTGCTGGCCGGAGCTTTTCGTTTTCCACCAGCACAAGACTCGGCCTGAAGGAATCATCAAGCCGTGCGCAACCCTCCCCTCCCTTTTCTATCTCGACACTCTTCTCCGACTCTAACTAACACTTTACTTTTTCTACAGAAAACGAGGTCGACTACGATAGACATAAGAGGGACTCTCTTGCCAAGCAGCGGCAGGGCTCTGGCCATTGGAAGCCGGAGCTCGCGTCGGATAGCGAGGAGGCTGTGAGAGCGGATCGGGCGTCGGCGGCGGGGAGGCCGGAGGAGATGAAGACGTTGCAGGAGAGGACGAAGAAAGCGGCAGAGGAGACGAGTAAGGCAGGGACGAGTGTGAGGGATGGGATGTGAGGGGGGTTTGGTTTTGATGGAGGGTTAACTGGGTATCATATACAACCCTTGTTAAGGATGGAAAATTGTAACATGTAGGCTTATTTGATGTGAAGAGCCCAGTGGATGGCTTGAGGCGTGTATTATCACTACCCAGACAAGACCAAAATACAATCAATCTGGAACTAAACATAATAGAATAACTGAGTCCATCGAGGCTAAGTGATGACTTGGGCCATAGATTTCAAATTCCCCAACTTGGAGACTCGTTCAGTATAGGGTAGGAAGAAGTTCGTAGATAATGCTCATACTTCCAACACCCCACCAACGATAACGCCCTCGCATCTCCGACTCAAACGGCTATCGATAAGTAGCTCCGAAAAGCCTCCAATTTTCACCTCCGATGACCGCCCGGCCTACGAAGTGACAAACTCACGCTCGCGCAATAGTCCAACACCCACAAGGTTGGGCCTCGCCCTTCCTCTCCTCTACCCTCTTCGTCTTGCCTTTGAAAAGGTCCAATTGATCTCCCCCCCACAATCCCGCGCCATGTCCGAACCCTCTTTCCGATCCGCCCTCCTCGCCGGTGCCCTCGCCGGCACAACCGTCGACCTCTCTCTCTTCCCCCTCGACACCCTCAAAACCCGCCTCCAATCTTCTGCCGGCTTCTTCCCCTCGGGCGGATTCTCCGGCATCTACCGGGGCATCGGCTCCGCCATCGTGGGCTCCGCCCCCGGCGCCGCGTTCTTCTTCTGCACATACGAATCCACAAAGAGCTTCCTCGGCCGGCGCATCCGCAAAGACGGCAGCGACTCCAAGTCATGGGTCCCCGCCGACACCCTCACGCACATGCTTGCCTCCAGCCTCGGCGAAATCGCCGCCTGCGCCATCCGTGTCCCCACCGAAGTCGTCAAGCAGCGCGCCCAGGCCGGCCACCACGGCGGGTCCTCCGCGCAAACCCTCCGCGCCATCCTGACGCTGTACACGTCCCACGGCCCGCTGTCCATGTGGCGCGAGCTCTACCGCGGCTGGGGCATCACCGTCTTCCGCGAGATTCCCTTCACGGCGATACAGTTCCCGCTGTGGGAGGCGATGAAGGCCTGGGGCCGGGGACGGCGGAGCGACGGACGGGATGTTTCGGCGGGCGAGAGCGCGCTGTATGGCAGTGTGGCGGGGGGTGTGGCGGCGGCGACGACGACGCCGTTGGATGTGCTGAAGACGAGGGTTATGTTGTCCAAGGAGCGGGTTTCCGTGGGCGAGGTGTTTCGGAGGATGGCGAGAGAGGAAGGCTTGAGGCCGTTCTTTGCGGGGATTGCGCCGAGGGTGACATGGATATCTATCGGGGGTGCGATTTTCCTGGGGAGCTACCAGTGGGTCATCAATACTATGAACAACATTGGGTCATGACATGGCTCATGATGATACATGAAGACGGATGACGGGTGTACGATATGTTTGAAACGACAGCGGTATGAAAACGAAACATGAGTATGCCCTATTAATAGATGGCGCGCATGAACACGACGCCTTCCCCTATTCACTGACACCTATAGATAAGGTAGGATAGAAAAACGGGTGAACAAATGGCGTCATGTCTGGGTGTATGTATATACAAAAGCTCTAGGAGAGATAGAAAGATACGATATCATCACGCTGTAGATCCATAAAATAGAACAATCGTAAACCAAGCCATCATGTCTTCATGCCGCCTGTGCCGTGTTAGACTCTGAAGCTTCTGCGGTTAGCTGTGCTGGTACTGCTGTTGTCGGGGCTCCATTCGCCTCTGCTGGCTGTGCATCTGAAGGTGAGGATGTTAATGGTTTAATCTCCTTGCGGCCATTGGCTTTGTAGTATAACATGATATCATTGCCGCCTTTCCAAACATGGGTTCGGAGCGTCGCCAGGTTCATCGTAGGGTTCAGCAGCTGCGAGAGAGAATTAGAGACTTAATGACCAGATATCATGACCCCGTACAGCCCGAGCGACTTACCTGATCGTTGCAATAGAGCTCGAGATAATCTTCGGGGTTGAGTGCATTTGGGTCCTCTGACTCTGACTCTGGTTCGATCCTCTCCGAGACGTAGGCGAGTATCTTCTTCACTCGCAGCATCCTATTAGCGTTTAATCTGCTGTTCCCGTCTGTCGAAATGGGTGGTAGATCTCCAATTGGATGCAGGACAAAAGATATCTTGACAGGATCCTTGAGCGGGATATTGTTCTGCAACAGCACATCGCCTAGCCACATCGGTGCCTTTTGCTCGATGATGTCGGCGTCCCTGCCGAGGTTCTCAACTGTGCCCTGGTAAAGGTTTGCACTACCACCAGATGTTTCCTCCTGAATAATAACCTTTGTGCCCGGCGGGAGCTTTAAGACAGGGGTCTCGGATGGCAGGCTTGGTGTTACTTTGGTTTCGACCAGTTTGTCAGGAGATTCCGTGATTTGTTTGTCGTATTCGTTACGGATCTTCTGGATGACGCCGAAGAAGCTATCGTCAACCTCCTTTTCATGGTTGGATGAAGATTCAGATTCCTCGGCTTTTTCATCCACTACCACCGGCTTTTCCTGGGTCGCCTGAGACGCTGATCGCCCTAGTTTCTTGGAACCGAAAGACATCCGGAACTTTTTGCCGAACGGGGTACTGGGAGTCTTGCCGCCCTCTGCGGCCTTCTCCTTTTCCTTTTCCTTCTCTTTTGCTTTGTCGTTACTATTGTCCATGGAAGCCTTGGGCTCTGATGCCTCTGCTACTGGAGTGGCTATTACGCCAACCGCTGGCCCGATACCGCCTGCAAAGTAGTCCTCTTTTTCGACCGATGCGCGAGTAACTTCTTTTTCTAGCGGGCTGACGACGGCTTGTTCTGGTACACCTTGGAGACTCGTCATAATGCCCGGTGTGGCGAGTCCGATACTTAAACCCGGGGTCGGAATATGAAGACCATTGGCGCGGGGGGTAAGTAAGTTATCAGAGGTTTCCAGGTTGGAGGTGTTGGGCTGGGGAATTACAATCGATGATGGAGCATTGGCTCGGCCTGCAGCCTGCCTCTTCTCAACACCCTCATTCAACTTTTGCCGGTACGCTTCGTCACGCTTGATCTCCTCGTCAATCAAGTTGGCAAACAGGTACCGTAGAATCCACTTCCCAAGGCTCACTGGTCAATTGAAGTTAGCATTTTAATCAAGAGCCCGCGTGTTGGTTAAAATGGATGAGCGTACCTCTCTGATCATCTCGAAATTCAACAGGCTCTTCCAATTCCAGCTCATCAGCGTACACTTCGGCGTCGAAACAGTTAAATGGCTCTAACACAACCGTAAGATTACCAGAGCTCAGGTCGACTGAACACCAAGGTGCAACCGCCTCTCGTGTATTAACAAGTCTTTCCACATCTTCAAGATGCTGTTTCCCAAAACTTTGAATCGGTTTGCACTGATGATATTAGCAAGGGCTCATTTTGGCAGAGATTGGGCACATACTCGTATTAGATCCCACAACAAGACGTCACCAGCCGTATCCAACGTTAGCACCCTCCTCCTATCATTGAGCAACTTGTGTTTGAGGAGACCGAACTGGCCTTCGATGGTCTCTACTGGCAATTGGTGAATAGGCTTAACCTCGAGATCGGGCTGATTAACCAACGCCTCGGACCCACTGCTTGCCGGAGCCTCGCTAGTTGTGTTGGATTCCGGATCGAAAGCCGATCTGGATGGAAACAAAGCCGTATTTGATATCCTTAAGATCGATTGAGCAGGAATCTCCTTCTTGGCAGAATCGTTTGGCTGAGCAAGTGTTGCCTGTCGTGTTCTGTTGGAAGCGGTCGAGATTGAGCGCTGGTGACGGAATACCTCGGGCAGTTGCGCATTTGCACTCGTATCGACGTCTTCCCAACGGTTGATCGATGATCGGTTGGTGGCTGTCCAGATGTAGCCGCCCGCAGCCACAACCTTGGATACGCCGAAATGTTCCTGTGCGACGGCGAGACTGAGACCGTCGTCCATATCATCTACGCTGCCTCGCACATCGGTCTTGGCGACGAGGCCTGATCGATCGCTGCTATAAAAGGTGCCCAGTCGAGGATCATCAGAGTACAGTGACCAAATGCTCTCATCGTGCATGGTAAAGGTATACATGCAACGCCCGCCCTTGACGCTCCACATCTTGATAGTTTTGTCAGCGCTGGCGCTCAAGATGATATCGCCAACATCGTCAATCAGAATGGAGCGGATATTGTCTACGTGGCCGACGAGCTTGGATACTTTGGAGCCGGTACGGGGATCGTACAGGCGCACCGTCTTTTCTGGCCCTCCACTCGCTATGATGTTGCGGCCGACGGCCAGGGCGTAGACAGATCCTTTCTCAGTAACCTCCTCACCTTTGACGTCGACTTCAAGTGTCTTGCCACCGCCATTCAGATCCCAAAGGCAGATCTTGCGGTCTAAGCCGGCCGAGGCGACCCAGTTGGCGTTTACGTCGGAGGGCGGGGTTGCAACACATTTGATGTAATCGTCATGTTCGCCAATCTTTTCCGCTCGGGTGTTGTCCTCCTGGGAGTGTGGTCGCCACACCTTGACGGTAAGATCTGAGGATGCCGATACCAGGGCAGTGTTTCTTTGCGCCAGAGCGATGTCGTTGATCCAGTGCATATGCGCCTGGGTTTGGGCTCGGAACGTGGTCGTCGACTTCGGGGGCTCTTTGGCGGAGGCATTATCAACGGTATCGGTGCGGTGGCGGGGGTTGAGGTTCAAGTCCCAGGCGCAGACTATGCCGTCTCGTCCACCGGAGTAGCTACGAGGATCATGGCCATTAGCAATGTGCTTCAGTGAGGGTCTCTCGTCGAGGAGAGACGAGGGAGCGGGAGAGGGAGAGGGCAGAGCTCACAGGATGCCGTTCTCCGCATCAACGGCCAGACCATTGACGCCGAGGCGGTGACCGCCCGCCGAGGATTTGGCGTTTTCGAGAACTGCCGAGTAAGAGGAGAGTCAGCATGGAATAGAAGTGAGGCTTTGTGCTGTCACATGTCGTTCCCACGAAGCGAAGTATGCCGTCAGCTTAGAAACCTAGGCATCGTCACACTGCGACGAGCGCCAATCACTGTCTGTGTCGCCGTCTACTCTCCGAGAGTCGCGTGCGGGGTGGGCTGCGCGGCGCTGCGACGGTAGAGGTGCTGGGGGATCAATCAATGCTCACCATAACTGATTCTCTGACGGGCCTTCTTCGCCATGACGTAGCAGAACCGAAGAGTTCGTTGACAAGGAGGCGCACCAAAGTTGAAGGCGGCAGCAACGACAATGGCGGGTGTGCGAATGAGAGTTGATGGATCGGAGTCGTTGCGGTTGGATGCTACGTTGGGGTGGGCTCGCTGTAAGCTCACCCCTGTGCCTTTTGCGACAGTGCGGCGTTTGGCGGGGGTTAGCGCATGCAGAGCAGCAGAGGACCCGTGGGGCCGCTGTTGTCCACTGGAGAGGAATTGGCGAACCGCTGAGCGGGATGGCACCTGGGGCTGGAGTCTTTAGCCGGAGAACCACTCCACCCACCTCCACGACTATTATGGCCTCGTATTAATCATCTCGAGAACAGGCTGCGTATTTGCTACTAAGTTAAAGGCATGGATACTTCGTACTTCGTACATGGTTTTTTCTTTCCCATTTATTAATCATAACCGGCCAGGCCTCTGTTGCCCGTCGTCACGTGGCGATGCATTTTCTCGGATGATCGCTGCCAACACTGTCAAGGCCCAAAATAACGCTTCATCACGGGTTCTCGAAGCAGTTCTTCTTGTTGGCCAAGTCCGCTCGCCCGCCTCTCACATTACCACACAACCGCAGCCAACGGGACACCATCTCGCGGATCGCATCTTTTTCTGGCCATCGCATTGCGGACAATCCTCGGCATCCTGTGATACCACATCCTCCCTGCCTGGGCACTCCGACTGATAGCATCGCGTGCTTCCCCTGGAGACCCGGTGCTTGCACCGGTGTTCGATGATGGTGCGGGTGCACATTGTGAAGTGCAATGCAACTAATAGTGCTACGGACTGGTTGGTAAGTGAAATGCTTCGGGAGATAGATGGCAATGCGCTTGGGTGATGTGTGTGTGCGAACGGACCCAAGAATCTGCTTTGCTTGACTTAAAGGCTTGGCTCAGCTCCTTGGCGATGTTGCCTGGTGAATAGCACTGCGAATCATGGTAGAGTATCTGTACTCCAACTCGGTGAATGGATGGTGATGGTGAGAATTCTTGGAAGGGCACCGAGAGGCGTCCATTCGGCCACTATTTAATATTGACCGGGCCGCGTAATATACGAGGGCTTCAGCTCACCCGATAGCCTTATACGAGCCAGATTCTGTGACAACGGGTCCTAAAATAGGATCGGGTGGCTGAGAAGCAACAAAAGTACTCCGTACTTAGGAGTACTAATACTCACTCAGTGGCAGTATTAGACACACATACAAAGGGAGATGCGATAGTGAGGCCCAGTGCGGAAATGGTCGTGTTTCGGAGCACGCAGTGCTTTCGAATTTGAACCAATGAACGATGCTTTATACGCACCGGCTGCTGTGACAACTACTCCTTGTTCGATCTAAGCATCTGGAACCTGCAGGCTGCCTCGTTTCTTCACAAGCCCCATCTTGAACTCGGCGTCATATGTATTTCCCTAGCCTGTGGGATTTGAGATGCTATTACCACCAGCACTGACTTCGTCGCAGCCACAGTATCAGCAGATAGCCGAGCGATTTCAGCCTTCTCCGTATTGAACAAATACTAAAATATTAAACCGCTCCCACTCTGTAGAGAGCATTCTACTTTGCTTTCGTTCTTTTTGAGTAGGTTAGGTCCTATTATTGGTACTTCGTAGCCTGAACTCAATAGGCACAGGCAGTAATAATAGCAGTATAATAGGTATTATAATAGTAGTGGCTCGGAGGAGTACCACCAAAAACGCGCGGTCCATAGATAATCCGGCACCACTGAAAACACGAAAAATTGCTGAATTCATCACCACTTCCAGTCCCCTCCAACAACATCCATTCCGAAGCAGAATCACCACTGCGGTGTTGGCGACGGTTTAACCTGGACTATCCTCTAGATCTGAGTGAAGCGACTACTTTGGCGACGACGCGGTGACTGCTGGGACCGCTTTATTTCGCTGTTCATCCGACAAAAAAGAACGACTCTCGCTGCCCAGGCCATCTAGGTACTTCTATATTCGCATCAAGTGTCGCGCAATCTGGCAGATATAGCGCGTTTGCGAGTGGATATTGGCGTTGATCGTTGTTCGCTTTCCTCGAATTGAGCATCTCTTCAATCCGTGATTCCTGCTTGCGCCGTGTTGAAACTTCTGTCGCTCGCACCCTCTGTGCGTTCTGTCTGTCGCAAGCCACTTTCGTCCTTTTCGGGGACTTCAATCCTGCGCGATAATGACTGAGCCACATCCTGATATCCAGAGCATCCTGGCAGCTCTTGGTGAGACCTCAAGCCAGATTTTGATGAGTGCCAATAAATACTGATCCCTTGACCCAGCCTCCCAACGCCCACCCTCGTCAACTCCGTCGCAAACGCCTCCTGCAGCACCTGGACAGGCATACCCAGCCCCTCCAGCTGCGGCCCAACCTGCGCACTACCAACCACCTCCGCCTGGAGTCGCCGGTTATGGCAGCAGCTCTACTCAACCCTTGCCCGCCCCAGCTTCCAGCGGCAATGTCGACCTGAGCGCTATTCGCCCTGTTAATTCTGGTACTATGAACTTTGACGACATCGTATCCAAGGCCAGAGCCTTCGCCACGGAGAAGGGAATAACACCATATGATCGTCCCCTCGTCTACGGTTCAGAGTCGAGAAGCTCAGATACCCGACCCTATCGCCGTTCTAGATCTCGTTCTCCTCGAGGCGATTACCACAACAGTGGCACGAATCAATACAGGGATGATCGTCGCGCTGGGCAAGGTCGAGACTACGGACGCGATCGCTCTTATTCACCTCCATCGCGTGACCGTCCCTTTTCGCCACGGAGTGGGAATGGCCGAGAGAGATCCCCCCTCAGAGGAGCCGATGACAACTCGGAGACCATCCAAATCGAATCTAGCCTTGTTGGCTTGATCATTGGTCGTCAGGGAGAAAATCTCCGAAGAATTGAAGCCGATACCAATTGTCGAGTGCAGTTCCTGGCGGCAGCGGATGGTGGTCCATTCCGACAATGCAAAATTACCGGCCCTCGCCAGCGTCGCGCCGAGGTCAAAGCTGCTATCAACCGCATCATTGAAGATAGTGGTATGGGGGCCCTTAACCGTGCCCAGGAAAAGCCACGTGATCCAGCTAGAGGTGGAGCGGCGGCTCTACGGGACGGTGAAGATCATATGCAGATTATGGTGCCTGATCGCACAGTTGGGCTCATCATTGGTCGCGGTGGTGAGACCATCCGAGATCTTCAAGAGCGATCCGGTTGCCATATCAATATTGTTGGAGAATCCAAGAGTGTCAATGGCCTGCGACCTGTCAACCTTATTGGTAGCCGTGAGGCTGCTGCGCGCGCCAAGGATCTGATCATGGAAATTGTCGACAGTGACAGCCGGGGTGATGGACCAGCATCGGGCACGAAGAAGCCTGCTGCTCCTGTTGGTCGTGGTGATGCACCTCCTAGAGATTTCGGAGGTGGTGGTGGCGGCGGTGGTGGCGGCGGCGGTGGTGGCCACGACAGGATTAATGATGCGGTTTACGTGCCTTCGGATGCAGTAGGTATGATTATTGGCAAAGGGGGTGAGACGATTCGTGAGATGCAGAATACCACCGGATGCAAGATCAACGTGGCGCAGTCGTCTGGTCCTGGAGAGGTCCAACGCGAGATTGCCCTGATCGGTACCCGCGATAGTATTGCTCGTGCTAAGCAGGCCATTGATGAGAAGGTGGAAGCAGTAGTATGTCTCGCAATCTCTTCCATTCTAATGTTGTTCAAGGAGTGGTTACTGACGGTCTGGCAGCGACAGAAGAGTGGTGGTAGCAGTGGCCCCCGTAGCCGTGGACCTCACGATCATGACCGGGGCAACTATTCCCAGCAAGGCCCTGACTCGTCTACTAACCCACCCCCTCAAGCTTCTTCAGGCGATGGTCAGGATCCATACGCTCAATGTGAGAGGTTTCCCGTCTCTGTATTGTATGCCAGCCCACTAATACCTATCTAGATGGTGGCTACCAGAACTATGTGGCTCTTTGGTATCAATCCTTGATGTACCAGCAGCAGCAGGGAGGATCTTCAGGAGCTGCTGCCGGGGCACCTCCCCCTGGAGCCCAGTGATGCCTCATAGCCAGGGGCGACCATGTGTTTTCATGACTGGGTGTGACCTTGACTGAGCGCTGGCCCCTAAGTAACCGCAGGTTGAGCGCCGCTTGAGATGCCCTTGACTTGATTGACAACGCTATCAGAACCCTCCCGAGGTCCAAGCCCTACCAGCCCACGACCACTTGATGTTATCTGATGGAGTCTATCGACTGTACACCACCTATACCCCCCCTTTTGGTTAAGGACCATTGACTCCGACCTGCGACCTGATTGTTTCATGAGTATACCCTTTTTGTCTGGAGGCCCAGCGACGTCGATGCTTGAGATGATGCTGCGAGAGCAACATTAATGCCTTACCATGCTCCTGACTTTTTCATATCGCCATCCTGAAGTCGCATTTCCGGGACAGTTACCCCGTTTTTGGACCAGAGTGACAGACCTATACTATTCCAGAGCTGTGACCTTTGGACTCGCTTTGACATGCTGATACATTCATCATGGATCGCTGATCTCCATTCACTGCTACTGGATTGACGTATATCCCGAAATGGACTGTCTATTCCATGTGCTGTTTGCTGGCGGGACATGGTGTCACATGGTTTGCCTCGACCTCATGACTGTAATGAAAATGCCCGACGAATCAGGTACTAGGATATTCGCAGGAACGTTGGAACCCCGGGCTCGGCTGTTTTACCCACTACGCAAATGATATGGCACACGTTAACTCGACTTACTTTTGGACTGGCTCTCGGCAAGCTGGTCGATATGAGTGCGTTGTGGGCTGACTTCTCGCCACTGTGCAGCTGCGCTGCGCCATACTCTCTCCCCTCTCCCCCCTTCCCCCCTCGTCCTGCTTGATGGTGTGGCAAGCGCACGAATTCGAACTATCCGTATAGTACCCTGACGTTTGAAAATGAGAAACGTATTAGGAATGAGGAAGGGCGGTATGGAGTTGAAACGACCTCCACGAAGTGTATAGTAGTCTATTTACCCCATCGCCAATATAGTAGCCAATACACAACATGAAGCAACCCAAAGTCTCTACCTTGCTCCTGCTACTCGTAGAGGTTAAACAAGCCTTATTACTGATATGGTGGCGTATTTGAGAATTGGGGATGGGCTTTGTAGCTTTTTATATCTTAGGCATCACCTGTTCATCATCCAGAAGCAGAAGACTCGGGTCCTTTTTCACCCCAATACTATCTATCCATTTACTAATAGTAATTGAACTATCATAAAGAGATACAGGGTACAGTCCCTCACCTGCTGCTCAAATTCTTCCCATAGACTCAGTAATGTCACAAAGGTCGGTACGACGTGCCCTAAGCCGATAATTTCATATACCCCCTGGCTTATCACATAATATGAACCTACCATGGAGCATGGCCAAGAAAGTTGGCGATGGGTCTTCTGAGTCTGAAGTCACATCAGAGCCAAGAATACTGACAAACCGATCATCAAGTAAGATTGTGACGAGGAAGTAGTTGGAATGTCGCTGAAGCCATTGAACTAAAGATATCACACGCCGTCAACTTTTCGTGTGCCGGCGGCTACTTGGAAGTTTCCGACTGGCTGATACATCGTTTCACTCGTCTTGTCACTCCCATCGCCATTGAGGTCATGGTGGGCTGGGTTCTTGGGCGAGTTAGACGCCTAGGATGAGTGTGATTACTCCATACTCGTATGTTGGTCAACTCCGCAAATTACGACGCCGAATGTAGTTGTTGCCGACAGCAATTGATGTTGTATCTTGTGCATCTATTACCAAGACTTCGCTACATGAGGCGAGTGAAGTCTACTGATAAAGTTATTTCCAAGCATGCACTCCATAATAAAACTGGAGAGCACAGGGAAGAGGATTCGCTCGCTTGCGTACATACGATGCTGCAAGGCGACAGATTGAGCAACGCTCTTCGCGCAACCGCATCACGTGCGAGGGAGACGCGATTTTGCATTGATTGCATCGTGTCCCACAACAACTGCCGGTCTTGTAACACACCAGTGCTTACATCCGCATGTATGTTGATACCACTCCGTAAGGAGTACTCCATACTCAGAAAAATACTAACCATGCGTGCTACCGGAGGTACTCGTACGTGGCGTTAATGCTACGGGAAGCTTCTTCCTCTCTCTTGTTGGCTCGCTTGCAACCTTTCATCCTTGGCCTGTGGAGAAAAAAGCAAAACGGTCGTTTCCGTTTGCGAACTGTTGAGGTTGCAAGTGGCGTTCTATGGCTTGCGTTCGGGCTATGCACCTCGCCCTGTCCAGACTTTTTTTGCTACTGCCGTGAGGAGACACTATGAAGAATGAAGAGGCGAAGCGACAATGGCCTTTTGTCGATTTCGTCTTCTTGCACGGAGTAGTTACTCCGTATGCTGTTGAATGTCTCCCACTCTCCGAAATTGCCACTTGTCCCTTGACTTGGATGCATGCCGCGGCTGTTCAGCTCATCAAGAACTGCCCGCTGATGGCCGCTTCAACGCCCTGTGTGTCTCACAAGCAGAGAGGCAGAAGAGGGCCTTGGTGTCTGGTTAGCCTGCGTGTGGCTTGCCGTTTGTGGACGGGAAGTCTATTTTATCGTATGATTTTTTGCCCTCCATCTGAGCTATCTGAGCCATCCGAGAGGCCTAAGACAACTCGATGCTGGTGAATGGCTGACGAATGCTGTGAGAGGGAGGGATGGCTCGCCACACACGCAGTCCGATTTGCTAGTATACGAAGTATGGCGTACGGAGTGCCGAATAGCATCAACCGATGGTCAAGTTCTGTGCGACCTTGGGGTCAGTCATGGACCCGAACATATGATTGAATCCAAATACCAGCATGTATGTATGTATGTATGCATTGGTGATGGTGGTGATGTGATGGATGTCGCACTCTGTAGTACATACATAAATTGTACGGCTTATGAAGAACGAACTAGTACTAGCATCATCCAATCTCATTGGAGGCGGCGACGCTCATAACCTTCCCGGAGTCGCTTTGGCAGCAGCATTCGCCATGCATAGTAATACATAACTACGAAGTAGTCCATCGACGCAATAATAATAGTTATTCACACCATCTTTCCCAGAGCGGTTTAGGATTGTTACACTAGTATCTACTCCGTAGTAGTAAATAACTTTCCCCTCAGCTACTACTGCTCTGTACTCCGTACTACTGCAGTGCAACACCCTCCACCATCTCCAAAACTGATTCAATTCACGATTCAATTCCGATATCCATTCGCCGAAATGCCGTCTCTTCCCTCTCCTCGCATTTTGCATTGTCTGCCACATACGTACGTTATGTGTAGTGCAGTCTGGCACATCGCATCGTCGTCAATGTGCCTCTTCTTCGTCTGCCAGGGCCACAGACAGGCATGTAACTTCAGCTGAGAGTTTTTGCACGGTATGGTGGCGTATATCGGCCCCTCTCTCTTCCCGCCCGCCCGTCTTGTCATCGCCTTTTCGTTGGACTTACTATTATTGCGGAGAATTAATTCTCTTCGGGTCGTCCCTTGGCGGCGTGCCGTTATACGTCTGTCTGTCTTGTGGGCGGCAGATCGCTTGTGACTGAAACCCGCTCCACATCATGTTGTGTTGGTTGGTTAACAGGCCTTGACTCGACGTTCACATGCGCCAGTGTCTGCAAGCTTCTGCACACAGATGAATGTCTGCATGACAGTCGGCGACCGTTCTGTTCGTCAGTTGAGCAGCAAGGGCCGTCGCTTCCGTGGCCCTAATGTCATGTACGAGTCTGTCTGTTCGAGTAAGGCTCCGCCTGTGTGTGGACTCCGACACAGGCTGTGTTTGAAATGCCTGAGAACAGCAATGGAGAAAAGAGGCTGAAAAGGTGGCGGCGGATCTATCTCCGGGGGATCGCATTGGCCAAGTGGCAGAGACGCCAGCAAAACGACACATCGCAACGGACGTATGCAGGCGCGCTCCCCGAGATGCCCATGTCATGTCGAACGAGCCTCTCAGGCCTCAGAGGCCCTTCATCACTAATGCGTCTGTCTATGCCCCGTACATTAGGTCCATACTACCTGTAATACACACAAGCATCGACAGGGGGGCCTCATCAATGAAGCATCTCCGAAAGTGACAGATGACAGAGGCTGGCTCATCATTACTATTACATTAGTACTCCTCCGTACTTACTCCATATGCGTGTGGCACAAGCTGTCGCTCGTCAACTCTACTCGGCTCGGCATGTCTTCAATTGCCAGTCTCTCATCCCTACCTTTGGTTCTCCCCACACCCTACTCGTACCCTTTTTTTCTTGCATTTTTCGGCAATATTTTTAATTCTCCATTTCTGATCCCCTTTCAACCTGCAGAGACCTGCCCTCGCCTCCCCTGCTCTTAATGCGATCAGAGAATAAAACGGGTTTGCCGCACTTCTGTACGACCACCCCCAAAGCCGCCAAGCCAAGCCTCATCTCACACGACGTCAACCGCGGCGTCTGTACAACAATAGACATAGGTGCCATTTGATTGACGCAACGTCAACCACCAGAAGGCTTTCAATTCATTATGGCCAAGAATTTCATCTGCAGTCACGACCTGTCTGTATAAGTCACATCCTTCCTATAAATCTCGCCTTCTCTGTATGTAAACGCCTCCCATCTCCACCAAAACTGTCCACTAATCCAGACAAGATCAAACAAACACGACCGAGACACTTTGGAGACTCCGAGCCCCAGGTATATCCCGCCGGCGGGTACATTTTATCGGAGTCGGAATTTCTCTAAACCTCGCTGCTACCGAATCCGTTTCTTTCAGCCTGACTCCCTCCCTCCCTCCCACCCACCAAACCAACAAACAACAACCTACCATGTGTCGCATTGTCATCTTCAACGGCACCTGCACAAGGTGTGGTGAAGCACAGACGTGGGACGACCTCTCACAACAGTTATCATGTCTCGAAGCGAAGAATAACGGCGCCTTTGGCGAGTGCTCGGCCGGCATATTCGCCGAGCATCACGAGTTTGACCAGGAGTGTGACCGATGTTCTGAAGAGGACGAAGGCGTTGGGGATATCGGCGACGAAGTGGAGGGGAACCTGGTGGCATTGGGGAAGCGTCTCGCCGAAGAAGACCAGACATCGAGGAGAGATCGAAAGAAAATGAAGACATGACATGGGGGAATTCTTGGAGAATTCTTGGACATGGCGTTAATGCGCATACCCTCATACAACCGAGTCAGGAAACGGATGGGCGGCGGCACCAGAATTGGCCAACTCTTTTTATGGACGGCATTTTGTTTTTCTTACCATGAACGTTGTCAGGCGTTGGGGTGTGATTTTCGAGGGCACAGGGGAACCGAACACCCAGAGGAGGCATGTTCGGATATTACAGATGGACGAAACTCGGACAAGTTGGCACTATACGCATTACAAACAAATGCCATAACGACGCCTTGACGGTCACCGTGGTTAGATCGTCGAAACAAGGGCGCGTGTATTCTACCTCTTATTTTTTTTCGCTCCAACACCTGAGCATGATGACATTTACGAACACCACGAACATCGAGCAAGACGTTCCTATTCAGCCCTTACAATGGGGCTATTGCAAACTCGTTAGAAGTGGTATTTGGGCATAGTTTTATATCTCAAATATCACACGGGAGAGGTGCTCTTTGACCCAACCTACAGTTTATCGTCCTCGAGGTAGACAAGTCTAGTCATCCACGCGTCGTTCCACAGCATCATTATATGCCATCTTCCTGCCGGCTCTATCATTAACCCTTTGAAATATATTTCCTTCAATCATCCCTATCCCATGTCTCCCTTATAACTCGCCAATACCGCTCCCCCTCCGCCCTCGCAAGTGACACATGTCCCGCACCCTCAAACTTTTCCATCCGAACCCTGAACCCTGTCGACACTGCCCTCGCAGCATGATCCTCAACGTCGTGCCAATCAATCAATTTATCGCCCGTGCTGTACAAATATGTCCTTCGATCTTCTGTTGCAACTAACGCCTTAACGAGGATCCCCTCTGCATCGCGGTCCGCAGTAGGGCGCGTGAGTCGCAGCTTGATGAGAGCGCACACCATCATGAGGAACATGTGCAGAAAGGGTGATGCCCACCAGGGGAGAGACTGGCTGATGGCTTTGTAGGCGCTCGAATAGTGGAAGTATCCCGGACAGGAGTCCATGCACAGGACGTAGCGCGGGAGGGACACGTCTTTGAGCATTTCGCGGATCCGGGCTGCAGCGTTCACGCCGCCGTTGGAGAAGATGTGCATCAGAACCTTGTGATTCTTCTTGTCGCTGGGTTCCGGTTCTGCGAGGGCTTTGAGAATGGGGATTGCTGGGGCTATGCGCTTGCGGGCGAGGGGAGGCCAGAAAACGTGTGTTACGGGAGAGCGCACGAGGAGGATGCGGGAGGAGGGAAACATGGTGCGGTGTTGGGCGACGTATTTTGCGATGTGGACGTCGCGGGCGTCCATCCAGCTCAGGATTAGGACTAGTTCTGGATCGCTGCTTGAGGAGTTTCGTGTGGCATAATCTGATGGAGTGAAGTATGATACGGAAGGGCTGAGATGTTGCATGAAGGATAAGGGCGCATCGGCCTTTGATGGTGGTGGTTTGGATGCCATGCTGTCGCCCCGGGGGGGGGTTTGCGAAATACTCGCTAATTGTATTTTCTCGAGAAGAAACAAGGAGATTACAGTACTGTAAGAGAGCAGTGATGATTGATGCCTTTGAGTAAAGATGTCGGGGATTCTGTGCGACCGTAAGTCATCTCATTCATATCCAACCTCGGCATAGGAGATTGAGAACAGTCCCACCACACCTCCGGACCCGTCCCGGAGCGGAAGCGGAGAAAATAAGCCCGGAATTCCGCCGAAGGCTATGGGGTCCGACTCCAAGGCGACGGCCCATACGATAAATTATCTCAAAATTGTTATGTTGGGTGAGGAGCACAGCTGGGTTTAAAAGTTAAGGTTTCTCAACGAGCAAACAAACACATTCAATGTACTTAGATATGCATAGCATAGTGTTTGCTGAATGGCACGGCTTCGTTACGTGCCCATGAAGCCTCGGTAAACAAGCGAGGTGGCCGCACACAAGTTCGAGTTATAGTAGTATGTCATCCGTTTCTTTTTTTGCTAAGACAGGACGAGAGAGTCTGTGGCTCCCGTCTGTGTCTATGTAGTGCGACGCTGTTACTCGTTTTTTTGTGTGACGACGTCGAGGATAGTCCAACAGAGTGGGTCTGTCTCATTGGGAAGAGTCGTTGGCGCCTCGGGTGGGTAGGTGAAGGGGGAAAATGGAATAAAATTGGGTGGAGGTATTTTTATTTTGATCGTCTCTGGGTTCATGAGAATCTGAATACATCTGACTATTAAGTTGGTGCATAATCTACCCGCGAAAGGATCTCGACGTGATCTGAAGCGGCACAGCAGAACGTCTGCCACACCATCGGTGTGCAACCATTGTCAGGGGCTGTATGTGACGCAAAATTGGCGATTTGGGGCGATTGCTCATGCTATAGCGTCGATTTGCACGACTTTATGTGAGTTGGCAGATAGAGATGGGCAGATGTCTACGATGAATTGGATTCAAGACGATGGAGGGTTATTCACGCCTAGCCAACTAGCATCACATATTCCCTAGAAGAACTTGACTTGTGTTATTGATGAGCAGAGAAGCGGCCTCTCCTCATGAGACTGGGCAAAAGAGACTCGAGCATATTTTGTGCAAGTGCGCCTGTGGGTTCCCCTGTGTTGAACAACATGCACGCAAGATCTGTAATACCAAGACTTGACCTAGATGTAACACTAAAACGACTGATGCCAAAAAAAACATGACACTTGGGCTGGTTGGGCATTGATTGAAGTATGGCGAGATATCGCCAACTCTCACAGCCCCTGGCCGGTTCTTCCATGTTCCAGCGTCCAAGGGGCTGTGCTCATTTCCGTCTTCCCGTGGCAACGGCAGTTGCTGGCAATCACTACTCATGAGCCGTCCTGCTTGCTGTAGACATACCACGTTTGATGGACTGACAATATATGCCCCAGATAGAAAGACTTGCCGTTGTACTGGGGGAAGCTTCGTGCTATCGAGCAGGCAAACAACTGCCATCCCGTCGAGGATCCTTCTGCCGGTCCGTCACTGACACAAAGGAAATGGCAATTGACATAGCTGACAGGACGTCCACTCCCTCTGGCCAGCAGTCATAAGTTGCCATCAGCTCTCCTATACATCCAGCTGCCATAACTCTTTTCCTCTCACTCCTTTACTTCCTCACTACCACCATCGTGTTAAACACCTCACTCCTCCTCATCCAACTCTAGGCGAGAGTGTCTCTGTACAAAAGAAAACCATCAGGAGACTCTTCGTTATTCTTCTTCCATTGGTACCATCTTTCCAACTCTTTCCATCAACCTGTCATCATGAAGATTACGCACTGGCTGCTCTGCCTCTTTGGAGGCGCTGCCATGACTGTGTCAGCGCTTGGGCTCCCTCAGATCAGGCAGCACGCCCCTGATTGGGATCTCTCCAAGCCCATGAATGGCATCTCCTTCCAGCGAGCTAAGGCTTCCTCCAAGCCGACTGAAGATCGCACCACTATGCGTTTCTCTCGCCTCCGAGGCACCAAAGGCAGGCCTGGCGACCGCTCTGCCACGTCTGCCCGGAGCCGAGTCCTCCGCAACTCGCCAACCCCTGGGCAGTTCAACCCCTCGTTCCAAAACGTCAGCGCCATTGGCGAGGCTTCCACCCAGT
Organism: Mycogone perniciosa; assembly: GCA_025331125.1. Classification (NCBI taxonomy): domain Eukaryota; kingdom Fungi; phylum Ascomycota; class Sordariomycetes; order Hypocreales; family Hypocreaceae; genus Mycogone; species Mycogone perniciosa. Next base: position 203,679 of record JAOALB010000030.1, read on the forward strand.
ATGCCATTCAGTGCGGATGGGATAGCGTCCCTGTCTGGCTTCTCTTCGACACGGGCAGCTCTGACACCTGGGCAGCCAAGACCGGCTTCAAGTGCTGGGATGGCAGTGGAGACGTCTACAACCAGGCGGCCTGCGGGTTTGGCAGGCCGCTCATTGACCATTTTGCCCATGGCGAGATCGAAGACCTGCATTTCTATCTCAAGTATGGATCCGGGGAACATGTCTCGGGTCCCATGGGCTTCAGCGACATCTCCTGCGGCGGGGTGTCTGTGTCGAAGCAGCAAGTCGGCCTTGCCAACAGCACCTACTGGCACGGTAACAACGTCACGGTTGGCATTCTTGGGCTGGCGTATCCGGCCATCACCAGCGCTTATTTCGGAGATATCGGGAGCGAGGCGCCGTGGAATGCCATGACATACACGCCTTTCTTGACCAGCGCTATTAGCCAGGGCAGCATCAGCCCGGTCTTCAGCGTCGGCTTGTTGAAGAACTCAACGGACGGTGTGATTGCTTGGGGTGGTCTGCCGCCGATGGATTGGCAGTTTACCGGCTTTGCATCGACTAATCTCATCATTGTACGTGTAAAGCTCCAGTCAGATGTTTCATCGCAATCATGATCCTCGACTAACATCAGGGGTAGGCCAACCTCATCGGCCAAGAGGAGACTTCTTGGAAGTACTCGTTCTATACTATCATCCCTGATGGTGTGAAATGGGGCCAGACGACCGACACCACCAAATACCCGTACATTGTTGACACGGGCACGACCATGATGTATCTCCCTCCTCGTGAGTGAAACCTGTCGACATCTCTAGCACTCTAGACCGAGAGAGAGAGAGAAGGTTAATAACAGCGCACTTAGCTCTTGCCGAGGCCATTGCGATGGCTTTCCAGCCCCGAGCTGTGTATCTCTACCAATGGGGCACATACTTTGCACCGTGTGATGCCATTCCTCCTCGCTTCGCCGTCATCATCTCGGGCGTGGAGTTTTGGATCAACCCAGCGGACTTGATTTACAAAGACCTCGTCGACCCCCTGACGGGCTACTGTGCGATTGGCATTGCCAGCGGCGGATCTGGTCCATATATCCTTGGTGATGTGTTCCTCCAGAATGTCCTGGCTGTCTTTGACGTTGGTGGTGCAGAGATGCGCTTCTACTCAAGGCAATGAGGTTGCATAACCTGGAAAGCGAACAGGTGATGTGCTATGTTTTTTTTACTTCTATTGTGGATGAGGAACTAATTGGCAATGGCTGATTGATTGGTGGATGATTTATTGTGTGTGGAGGATGGTATTTATTTGTTGCAACGCTGGCAAAACTGAGACTGTGAGAGAATAATGGCTTTTTATTTGGAGCAATCAACATTAACATGGTGATCATGTGGCGATCTCTGGTGCTTATCGGCATTTAGTACCCCGTAGAGCACTAATTATTAACAGCTGCTCTATGCCTATCTACTCCGTGCAATATATAAGTACGAGTAGTAGCAGTATCGGATTTAATACCACCCCCAATTATTGGGCTTGCGTGCTTTGCTTACGCATTAAACATCTCAACTACTACGAAGTACCTGTCTGACTTTTGTTACCCTAAACATCTCGAGTACTCGACGCAAATTGGTCGTGAAGGACGCAAAGGAAAAGAAACTGTGTCATTCCCATAATCGACAGTTGAGGGTGAAGAGAGAAAACGAATTGATATCAACCACCATGAGAGGTGTCGCAGCAGGTGCGCCTTTAGGCAGGGCGAGAGCCAACACATGGAGTTTCAGCAAGGTGAGAAGAAATACCCCTTGGCTCGGAATTCCCTATTTTTTTCTCTATTCTTTTTCCTCCTCCACGCTCGTTGGGTATCGCTAGCATTTTTCGTTTGTTTTTGGAGGTATGAGCAGCAGCAGCAGCAAGCAGCAGTGAAGGCATCGTCAAGTCAAGTGACCAGCAAGCGACAAGAAGACAAAGAGAACAAGAAGACAAGCAGCAAGAAAACAAGCAGCAGGCGGTGAAATTAGCATCTCGACCGCCAATTGATGGGGCTCCACTATAAAAGCAATGAGCTTCTAAATGGAAGAAGGCTTGGAATGGAAAGCTTACGAGTACTACTTGTACGGAGTAATACTACTGCGGTATTCATGGGCCGAGTGGCACGAGAACGAAACAAAAGGCCGAGCCCAAGAATGGAATTCCGGCCCAAAGGAGGAACGATTTCTTTTCAACAAGACATCAAACAGGCGAGATGAGCTGTTTTGTTTGGTCTCATGATCAATCGGATGCCTCCGGAGGCTATTATTGTTCCTGCAGGGCCTCCATGCCTGCATGAGCTTTGCTTGGAAGGGTTGGCCAGCCTGCCTGAAGAGGCAATTTCTGGATTATTGAACGAACCATGCCTCTCGTCTCAGAACACTACGGAGTACTACTACTGGGAGGCAGAAATGAATGTATCAGGGACCTGCAAACCACTCTCATTTCATGATCGGTCACCTGCTCTGAAAAAAAAAAAAGTCGCCTCGAACCGGAAGTGCCTGTCCGCCTGCCGGGACGATTCGGAGGTTCGTTCAGGGGGTTGCGGAGCCGCCACAGCCCGGCAGAGGCCCTGGACCCTCATTCTCCAGGCTTACAGGGCCCTTTGCTCCCTTTGCCTCAGTGGGCGCTCCAGTTCCCCACTGGCAATCCTCGGCACAGGGGGGAGAGCTAAAGCCGCCGGAACGCTTTGACGATGGTGGCTGTTTTTTTGTGCTGATTTGCGAGGGAGAGACGACTCACGAGACCAACTACGGAGTAGGGGTAATACTGCGAGTAGTGCTCCATATTACTCGTACTACTCAAAAGAAAAGGACCAGCTATTATTATTATTATTATTAGCTGTCCGTCCATAAGGAGGAGTAGAATAATGCGGGGTGTGTGGTGAAAGGGGTCCGTCCCGAGGTTGCACACTCTTACAACGAGTATTCGCCGAACCTGCGGCTGCCACTGCCACTGCTGCTACTGCTTGCTCTACAGCTGCTCTGCTGCTGTTACTGCTATGCTACCTATTATTGCTGCCAACTGCCCGAGCTTATAATACCTTGTTGACTTTTTCTGTGCAATTTTTTTCTTTTCTTTTTGCTCATCACACCACCACTGATGACCCTTCGTCTTCTCATCTCTTTTTCTCCATCTCGTTTCGAAAGCTCACTCGGATCTCACCCTGCTTAATTAAGCCCTGGATCATATTAAGCCGCAGCTGGGCTGGACTTCAGCACAGTTACGGAGTACTCGTACATAGTACTGCCCCCCTGTGCGCCTGAGCTTGGATGCGCCTCGGCTGTCGGTCTGCTGACAGTGTCAGCGCTTTCAGTCAGTCACAGCGCCTGGAATTGCTGCCAAAGACACACCCTCTCACAAAAAGTTCACACACACACACGAACACAAACACAAACACTCACCCACTTCACCACTCACGCTTATAACCCGGACCTTTCGTCACCTCACTCACTCAAACTCATCACACACTCTTCCCTCACCCATTGACTTGTGTTCATCACCATTTTCACCCAAACCCGAACCCGAACCCGATCTCGATCGACCTGTTCCTCCTTCTGCTATTGCTTCATATGTCTCAGCTGCTACGCCGGATGCCTCTGCTATTATCACATCCCAAGCACCGCATTAGTTTAGCATCTCTACGCCAACAGCCCGCTGGCGGATCATCATCAGTTCCACCGCCATAACCATAACGATGCCGTCTAAAACTAACAATGGCGTGGGGATCCAGGTTGAGGACACCAAGATATGTGTCGTCATGGTTGGTCTCCCAGCTCGTGGGAAGAGCTACATCGCACAGCTAGGTATGTCACATGCGAACGAGTATGCCCTGGTCAAGGCATTCATCATTCATTCTTCCTCCAGAACCTCAGCTAATGCGAGAAACGCAGCCCAGCGCTACCTCCAATGGCTGTCTATTCCTGCGGCCACCTTCAACGTCGGCAACTATCGGCGTAACGATGCGCCGCATCCCAAGGCCGACTTTTTCGACTTCAATAACCCCGAGGGCGAGAGGAAACGCCGCGCTGCTGCAGAGGCCGCCTTGGCCGACATGCTGGCCTGGTTCCGCACAGGTGGCGTTGTCGGCATTCTGGATGCCACCAACTCGACCAAGGAGCGCCGCAAATGGGTCTCGGACATGTGCGCCGCCCATGGCATCGAGGTCCTCTTCGTCGAGAGCAAATGCGACGACGAGGACGTCATCATGGCCAATATCCGCGATGTCAAAGCCACCAGCCCTGATTATCGCGGCGAGGACCCGGAGGCCGCAGCCCAGGACTTTCACAACCGCATCAGCCACTATGAGAAGGTGTACAAGACCATCGACGGCGATGGCGACGAAAGCGACTACACCTACCTGAAGCTGATGAATGTCGGCAAGCAGGTCATCATCAACCGCATCCAAGACTATCTCCAGAGTCGCATTGTCTACTACCTGATGAATCTGCACATACGACCGCGCTCGGTTTGGTTATCGAGGGTAAGATGCCCCCCTCGCAAGAAATCGAACCTGAGTCTCGCTAATTAGAACCATTGCAGCACGGAGAGTCTCAGTACAACTTGAGTGGAAGAATAGGCGGTGATGCCCTGTTATCACCCCGAGGAGAGCTGTACGCCAAGAAGCTCCCGGACTTGGTAAGGGAGTCCGTAGGAGTAAGTGTCTCATTATTCTCTTTTCTCTTGATCAAATCGTATTTACTGACTGCGTGCTTCAGGATGATCGTCCCCTGACAGTGTGGACATCGACTCTGAAACGGACCATTGCTACGGCCCGGTTTCTCCCTCCGCACTACAACCAGCTCCAGTGGAAGGCGCTGGATGAGCTGGACTCTGGAGTTTGCGACGGCCTGACGTATCAGGAGATCAAGGACCGTTATCCCGAGGACTTTGCGGCGCGCGATGAGGACAAGTACAACTACCGGTACCGCGGTGGCGAGTCGTATCGTGACGTGGTGATCCGCCTGGAACCCATCATAATGGAACTGGAACGTAGCGAGGACATTCTCATTGTGACTCACCAGGCGGTTCTGCGATGCATCTATGCATACTTCATGAAGAAGGACCAAGCCAAAAGCCCCTGGATGAACGTGCCTCTGCACACCTTAATCAAGCTGACACCAAGAGCCTATGGTACTGAGGAGATCCGCTATGAGGCGAACATTCCTGCTGTGAGCACATGGAGGGGCAAGGGGAGCACAGCCAAGCACGAGAATCCCACTCCAGAAAGCCTTTAGATGGTGGTGTACGGACAGTTGCATTTGAAGCACCTGCATGGATGGGTATCGGTCAACAACCATGAAAGCTGGGTTATGCATATTCGAGTTAGATCGTAGCTAAGTAATTAAAAATGTACGAAATATGCACATGCATCAACAACTGGTATCTAACCTTCAAAGTGGAAGCCTTCTGATGTCATCGACACAGCAATGATCAAGTGTACTTACTTGGAGGCATGATTCACAGATGGGCTTCTGTTTGGCTTTCATGCTGGCGTTCATCAGTGAAGAAATTCATGTTTGTCGTGTGTATCATGCAGAAACTGTGACTTTTGAGCATCATGATGAATGTTTGGCCGTCCTGGCACTTTCAAACCCTCTGAAAACCACCACGCAATCTCCTTCCCACCCTGGAATCCCAATTCAACCTGTTTCCGCACAATAGCTCTGCAGTTCAAAGAGGTCAAAATCTTTCTTGAGCCATGTCGTTCTTCTTCCAGCCTCCCATCTTCGCCCTGCAGCAGCAGCAGCAGCAGCGGCCACCACCACGATATCTATGCCATGTCCAGAACACATGGACGCCCATCACCCAGCCTGTCATCGTGACAACAGCTACACTGTCAACGACAGTTCTTACGCCGACTATTGCTGTCCCAGTCCTCATACCCTCTCCTCCTCTGATCTTCTCTCTAGCGCTAGGTACATCAGCAACATCCTGCTTGCAAGCCCCAGCGATTAACTTGCGCATCGTATTCTTCACCCAGCACCCCCGCCTCAAGCTCTTCGCTACAGATGCTTCGTACCATGCTCCGCCCAGTAAGGAGAAACTGCTTGCCGACGTAACCCGCTGGGCACGGCTCCACGGTCTGCCGCAGACGCAACAAATCCAAGCCGCGAAGACGAAGCTGTACATCTTGCCTGCGGGAGGAGAGAATAGAGCGCCGCTGGGAGTGAGCGTGTTGCCGGACGTGGGACCTGTGATGCCGGGGGATGTGGTCCACGTGCTGGGCTTGGAGAATGTCCAGGAGGGGGAGATGGAGGATGTCATGGAGGATGTGAGGAGGAGGGGGTATGAGGGAGTGTTGGTAGTTGACGCAGACACAGACGCAGTTGATGCAGAGGGAGGCGAAGAAGGTGACGGAGATGGAGGCGATCAAGGCCAAGACGATTCAGGGGCTGATGCCTCCTAAGCACAATCCCACTCCATGTTTGAATCACGCAAATAGAAAACGACTGCTGTTGAAAAAAACAAAGTCATGGTATCCTCTCTTGATATAAATTTCGCAATAAAACAATAACGACTATGTGCATGCATCCCAGCTTTCTTCCCATTTGCCCTTACCAAAAAGCAACCCCGATTCCTCACAAAGCCCATCTTTCTCCGATCCTTTGCTTCCATGCTCCCCCTCTTCTGTTATATCAAATACTGGGTGGGTAATATGAGGGGGAGGTGTGCCAGTAAATCAAGATAAAAGGCGATAAAAACAGGTCAAACCACACAAAAAAAAAGGCCAACTAAATATCCACGCCCTAAAGAACACATCCCTTTCCCTCCACAAACACCCTTCATATTTTCCCTTGTTATTTGCTTCTGTTCCTCGCTCATCTCCCCGGACTCCGAGGGGACTTCAGATTCAGCAACATCGACGCAACTGAAATAAAGATGAAAAGGAGAAAAAAAGTTTTGAAAAAAGGAGGAGGCAAGAAGAGGCGTCGAGAAAAAAAAAGGGCAAAATCAAAAACACTAGGCTTTCGCGAAGCCGAGCCTCCCAGGGTTTTTTATCGTACACGAGTAAACTCCGTTACCCAAATTATGAAATCCTGCCCCTTGCTTTCTTCTCCCCGTCTCACGTTGGCGTGCAACTCTAAAGAATTTCTCGCCTATTTGCTGCATAGCTTTGCAAGACCCAAAAACGCCGCCATCTCTTGGCGCCTACTTCGCATAGAAGCGGAACGACAGCAAAAAGAGCACATGCCCTCAACATGTCGTGTCGTATTGGAAAACATTCTTTACCACGTGTCGACTGTCCACACGTCTTGTCCATCGCCAAGAACTAACTGCTGGGTATCAATCCACCAGCGTAAGGATGCAGGGGAAACATGGGTTTCCAACCAGCTACCAAGGCGTATGGAGCGAAGGGCAAGCACGTTGTCCCGGTTCTCACTCGAAAAGACTTTTCCCTCCAAGTGTCCAACATCAAGAGAGAAAATAACAGAAATCATAGACGCCACCATGCTACATGATTAGGACATGAAAAGCGTAATATATGTCGAGAAATTCGCATCATTGCCAAGAGATGTCAGGTAACACGAATCGTGTCTCGTTTGATTCAGGTCGGATTACCTTTTAGACGTTTCGTCATTCTCGGAGTTGGAGGTTTGTTGCCCCTGTTCTGAACTCCGTTGACCTGTCCGCCGGTAACCGGTGTACCTGTATCCTCTTCGGCCTTGACGGTCGACGGACGTCTGCGTTTGTTCGACGCTGGTGACGTGTTGGCACTTGGCCCGCTCGAGCTTGTTCCTTGCTGACTCGCCTGGAGTTGCATGCCAGGTGCCTGCATATGGCCTGGTGCTGGGCTACCAAGGTGTGGTGAGCCCGGCAAATTCATGTGCACCGCAGCAGGACTCGCTCCCATCGGAAATTGCCCAAAATTCGGCGTCCGGGGTCCCTGTGGCATGGGCTGACCGTTCATTGCTGGTGTTACGCTATTGATTTGTGTCGCCACATATTGCTCCAGCGCTGTGTAGGGACTCAGCCCGGGGTTAGAATGGTAGAATCCAAATAAGGGGTTCATCTGGCCCATGACCTCCACGATCTATCGTATATCGGTTAGTCTCCTCTGACCAATAAGTTTTTTAGTGAGAAGGGTAACATTCTCATACCTCAAGAAACTGGTGCACAGCTTCCGTGACTCCCTTGCTATTAACAGCCGAGTCTGGAAGGTCAACCAAGACCTCAGGGGGCTCCTTTTGGGGAGACTTCAACTGCCGACTTTTGCCCTTCTTGGACATTTCTGGGGACTGCTTGCTATCCACCGAGTTGGTCTTGTGCCACTCCTTCATCCATAAATGCGCTGGCTTTGCTGCCTCGATGACTTGTTTCCGCGAGATGTATTCCTCATGCCTTGTGGTGAGGAACTCGAACAGCTCAATCTTCTGGTCAGAATCAAATTGGGCACGCAGAGTTCCTGTTGCAACAAGCTAAACAGAGGTATTAGTATCTTACTCGTAAGATCTGTCAAGAGAGCTTACATGTGACCCTGTCTCAAACCAGTATACAAAACTGGCTCTTGAGTTTTCGATGCAGTAGCAATCTCCTGGCAGCGGCCGATCGGTTATGCCGCTGTCAAGGATGAGTTGCATGCTCTTCACGCCGCTGTTGAAATGGGTGTGGAAATAACGGGCAATTGCTGGGTACGTGATCTCATACTGCTTATCGGGGCCATCTTCGGAATCGCTGATGTGCAGCGAATGGCGAAAAACACCGTTTGGTGATGAGAAAAACCGGTGCACAAACATATTCCAATACGACATATCGTCCTTGCCCTTGGCACCCTGACCCCACTTGCAAGTTAGTCAAGGATGAATATGATAGAGACAATTAAAAACGCTTACAGGAAAGCCACTCAAGCGTTCGCTAAACTGCATCAATTTCAGTAGACACTGAGCTTTCATCCCTTCCCTCCGCTGCTGTTGTTGTTGTTGTTGTTGCTGTAGCATAGTATTCATTGCCAGCTGCTGTGTGGCGGCAGCTGCCATCTGGGGCTGGTTCGGCGGTTGAGCCTGCTGGGGCTGAGGCTGTGGTTGGGGCTGGCCTTGAGGAATCTGATTTGACTGGACAGGAGTCGGAGCAGGTGTCTGGGACGGAGTCTGCTGTCCTGTCGGCGCAGGCGTCCCGGCCTGGGAGGATTGCTGCGGCGTCTGTTGTGACTGCGGGCCTGGTTGTGACTGCTGCTGTGGTTGCGGTTGCGGCTGTCCCTGTGGCTGTTGACCTTGTTGCTGCTGCTGCTGCTGCTGCTGTTGTTGTTGTTGTTGTTGCTGCTGTTGTTGCGCACCCATTGGAGTTTGACCCGCCACAGCCATTGGGTTTTGTTGCTGCATATTCGGCATACCCTGTGCGTTCATCTGCATATGCTGCCCCGGGTTATGGCCAGCCGGCATCTGTTGATTGTGTGCTGCTTGTTGCTGTGCCTGTTGTGCTTGTTGCTGTGCCTGCTGTTGTGCCTGCTGCGCTTGTTGCGCCTGCTGCTGGGCTACTTGTTGCTGCTGGAGGGCTAACTGCTGTGCCATCATGGCCGCCTGGGGGTTATGAGCCTATAGTAACAATTAGCTTTGTCCTTCCCCCACCGAAGTAGAGTATGCCGTGGTCACTTACTGGCCCCAATCTGCCCGCCGCTCTGAGCTGATGAAGCTGCTGTTGGCTGAGTTGGTTTAACGGTATTCCCATCGGCATCCCGTTCACGTTGGCCTGCATGTTCACTTGGAATTGCTGGGCCATCATAGCCTGCCTCTGCTGCTGTTGGAGGAGCTGCTGTTGCTGTTGTCGCATAGCAGCCATTGCGCTCGGGTTGTTAACTATAAGATTACCATGTCAGTAATGGTTTTGTGGGAGTGGCGCGTTGGAATCATCATTGGAGGCGTCACGTACACTGATTTTGCAAGTGTTGCTGCTGCTGAAAGATCTGTTGCTGGGTGGGATTCAAATGCTGCATGGCATGGGCATTGTGAGTCGGACCGGGCGGCATGCCTCCCATCAGGGCAGGATTGACTTGTGCTCCTGGTGTTGACACGGCCATATGGCCACCAGCGAACTGATGCGGCATACCGCCACCAGGTGCGCCTTGTTGGGCCGCGTTGGGAGGCATTCCAGGGCCGCCCATGGGATGACCTGCGACGCCTGGATGCCCCATCGCAGCAGGGTGCCCCGTGAAGTTGGGGCCCATACTTGTAGCCATCATTTCTTCTCTGAAGGAGGCCGGCTATCCACAGCGTGGATATCGACGAGCGTCTGCGAGTACTATCGCATGCGCATACGTCGAAGGCTGTTGAAGGTAGTCAGTGACAGGCGTCAGCGAAGGATTGGTTTTTTTTTTCGCGTTGTGGATGATGGCGTGGTTGGATGGCGTCTGGCGGTGGGCGGAGGCGATTTAATCGGTGAGATGAAGGAGAGAGAAATAAAAAAGTACCAACAGGATTCAGTTTTGACTTGAAGCGTGTCTATAGCGAAGAGCAGCGACGAATTTTGCAGTGGCGACGATGCATCGGCGACGGATGGAACGGTCCGATGGTGGTTGGTGGTGGTGCGATTCGTGATGCCACACCAAGTCCGGACACTCGAGACGACAGATGACGGGGCCCTGGAGGTGAGCGGCACGTACCCGGACAAAGGTCCGCAGAGCAAGCTAAGGCGACGAAAGCGAGCCCAGCAGCGAAGGCGGAAAGCTGGGACGCAATGCAGGATGAAGCCCAAGGGGGAAACGTCCTCTGGAAGAGCAGCTGTTCTGCAAAAGCTAAGCCAGCCAAGACTACTCCGTATCACCGCGACCGATTCGGCGGGAGACAGCAGACAATCAATCCCTCAGGCAGTCCCGCGTCGCTGTGCCTCGTAGCGCTCTCGTTTGCTCGCAGCGCAAAGCCTCCTCGTCCAAGTAAGGGGAAAAAAGAGACAACCAGTCCCCCGCGGAGCCGAGACGATCGAGAAATGGATGCTGTGTGAGAACCCAGGCTGGTTATCTGTCTGTCTGTCTGGCAAGACGAGAGACGTCGCAGTGCAGCAGACGAGGCGTCAGTATGGCAGCCAACCCTGCGGGAGCAGTCGAGACGGCGTTGGGGATCTTCCTGCGTGGGTACGTGGGTGGCCAGCAGGAGCGACCAGGGGATGAGAGAGAGTGGAGATGTATGCAACTATGCGGTTATCATGCCCCGCCCTGATAATGGGGGCAATCAAAAGAATGGGTCTGGCTGGGCCAAAATCGGTGGCTGGGCAGTAATCTTTTGCCTGTTTGCACCGCTTTACCGGGGCGAGGTTTGGAGCTAGGCAACTAAGCCAACGCTAAAGCCAATAATATCCCTAAATGCGAGGTCTCTTTCCTTCTTGCATGAATGAACACTGAGGTACTCCGTAGTTTCCGCGTCCCTGGCATAGCACAAAGATAAGGCACATGGTTTGGTACCACTGTCGTGATGTTCGTAGCGCACTGGGACAGCCTGTCGTCTCTGAATCACAGCATAAAAACCACACTGTACCGGTGTCACCACCCTGAAAAATTCGAAATTGTCCGTCAAACGCACCGACATTGCTGTTTGCGAAACCTTCCGCTGCATCTAGGCCCTACGGAGTCTCTGGCTCTCCATGTTAAAATCCGAGGCGCTATTTTTGGTTGCCGCCGCTAGTGCCTTAGACGGGTAGAAGGCTATCACGTGAATATTATACAGTGCGCTAATTTTAGAAAAATTTTACTGGCACTGTCCATCAATATCCTCTTCTGCCTGCAGCCATAAAAGGCATGTTTCTCTTCCTACTTTCTCTTTCGAACAACAAACAACAGCACCTCGATCTCAATGACACGCGACATCTTCTACTCTTGGTGGTGACTCAAGAGTTGCTTTGTTTTGGTCTCTAGTTATTTCCTGGGTAGACGGCGGTCGCGTGCTTGTCCATGGGTGTTTGTTTACATCTGAAATTTGTTATTTCTTGGCTGTTAAAGCAGCCATCCAAGCTGAAAGCAAAGACCAAGGTAAGCACTATAATGCGTTTGCTTCTCACACGATAATCTCTCCTCTTTTCATGATGACACTATCTTAAACGTCTTCTTTTCCCAACTGAATCGACCATGAAGAAGTGCAGTCTGTTCGGGCCTTCGGGCCTGTTACTTGCCAGTATACCTTGTCTGACCCTTCACCATTCCTCTCTATCTTGCAGCAATTGTTCCACTCCGCAGTTTTGTTAACATTGTTGCTCTCTTACAGATCTCGATCTCTTGCTATACCATCAAAGTCATTAACCTCGCAGAAATCGACCTCGTCTACACTATGCTTAACGTGAGTACCTCTCGGCTTTTCATTTTCATATCATCTGTTTTATGATGAAAATTTCCATCGCATTCGCAGTTTCCACTCGAGCTCCGATGAGCCTTTTTTGGAGCAGATGAGGGTTAATTCTTCCTTGGATGTCTGATCAAACACCTTTCCCCCATATTTCTTTAATCTTGAGTTCTTTTGGCATTGTCAGGAAGCTAACAAGTGCAAAGTTTGCAGGACTAGTATCAAGTAATTTAGTGACCCAAGCAACCGTAATAATAGAAAAGAACATCATATTTTTGAGGCCCACTTGTACAGTCGTGATAATTGTCATATTCAGTTCGTAAATTCCATGATTGAGTGTAGTAGTACTACGCTTAAATCTCCTGAACTCCTGTCTCCGACTCCTAACGCCGCTCCAGAATTGCATGACATGCTCCTATGCTTAACACATGACGTTTTCTCTTACTACGCAACTCGGAGCTCCTCTCGAGCTTCGTCCCTTCTGACCCTTCCTCCAACGATGCCCATCCTGTTACGTCCTGTTCGTCCTCTGCCTAACCAGTTCAACTTGAGCATCTTGCAAAGCTCAATCATCTTCCTGTTCCCTTCGTCGTCTGCATCATTGCCCACGCCTCCAAGGCTAGACAGCACGCTCATGCACTGCAGCATACGACCCACCATATCCGTAACCTGCTTTGAATCCTCCACATTTTGTTCGCGCACGCTGCTGAGGACCTGCATACCCGATGGTGTAAAGGGCCGTATTGCGCCTTCGCTGCCGCGGCTGCCCAGACTGACGTTGCTGACAGCGCGACTACGCCCCCCGGCAGAGCCATCGCCAAGGAGGGTTGTGCTGGTGGAGTTGTATGAACCAACCGATGGATCGATGGACATGGCAGTTCCTGGCCGAACCATGTTGAAGAATGATTCAGGGGGAGAGGCTGATAGATTGGTTTCAAGTGGAGGAGAAGCAAGCGCCACGTTAGCAAAGGCCGACGGCAGGAATTCCAGAGACAATCGGGAGAAGATGGTCTTCAGGGTGTCGTAGCGAGGTAGAATGACGATGTCGCCATATGCTGTCAAGACAAGGCGTCTAACTTCGAGCACTGCGGCCGCAGGCATAACTCGAGCTGGTATGTCTGCCGAAGGAGGCGGGGACGTGACAACGCCGCCCCAGAAATCGCGAGACTGGTCAGCGGTCATGGTACCACAGCCCGAGACCTCCAAGTCAAGTGGCAACAGGGCTGCCTGCATGTATGGGAGGATTGAGGTAAATGTGAAGAGCCACAGCTCTACCAGCATCGGTATGAAGCGCTCTTCGGGCGTTCTGCGTAGAGTCCGATCCATGGTAGAGAAGCCCATGACGAGGAATTCTCGAAGATCTTCCAGCATCATATTTGGCGACCTCTTATGGATACACCACTGAATATGCAGCGAGACTACCCGATTGATATCCTCAACGGGGAAGCGGAGATCCTCGCCCTGGAATATTACCAACAACTTGGGTTTCAGGTGATGCCAGGCATCCTCCATTGTCAAACTGTTCAATACTGTCTTTCCGCCATCAATGGCGTCGGACATGGTTGATTGTTGGGATACAGATGGCAAGCTGCTACTCCCTGGCCAGTCCATAGGAATATTGAACGATGATTCAGTGTCCAGTCGACTTTCTGATCGCTCGCTATGCTTCTTGTCCTTTTTGGTTTTCGCGAAACTTGAAGAGCTCGGACCAGGACTGGGAGGAACGCTGAAGTTGTAAAGGCTGCTCGGAGCGTTTGGATCGGTCGGCCTCGAATTGCTCGCAGCGGATGAGAGAGGCAGATGGTATTCATCTTTGAGCTTCTGCTTCTGTCGTGATAAGAAATGATGTTTCTTCTCCTTCTCCTTGGTCTTTTCTTCGGTATTGGACTCAATTGGCCGAATGGTTGCCGAGGATGAGTTATTGAGGTTGTACAGGGACTGGTTGCTGGAATCCACGAGACTGCTTGTGCTAAAGTTCCCACGTTGGAGGACAGATAATGCCGATCCAATCTTGCCAGGACTAGGCAGTGCCTTTTCCTTCGTGTCCTTGGTACTGATTTTTCCGGGTCGCGAAAAGAGCTTCGCCTTGGCCTTTTCCGACTTGGAGAGAGGCTTTTCAGACGCTGTCGAGGCCATGGGAGGAAGTGACGGGAATGGCTGTGGTGATATTGATGGCTCCCTCGGCGAGTTGTGACCAGACCTGGGAAACACTACATTGGCTGCTGCTGTGGCTGCGGACGAGTGCAAGCTGCTCGGGTGTCTGTCCTGATATGTCCCTCCCAGACTGCCGAAGCCAGATTCTCGCGGCGTACTCGCCTCAGTTAAACTCAGCGTCGGCGGACCTATTGGACCTTTGCCCCCGCTTCCTCGCCTAGCGCCATCATTGCCCTCGCCAGGAAATGGGACTGTTTGCGATCGCTGCCGTGCATGGAATGTGTTTTGATGAGACATGACAGCCGCCTGTGCGGCAATTTGGCTGGCCGACAGCGTCCCCGTCGTAGAGCCGGCTGCTTGGCTTCCATGGTTCATGCCCACATGCGATAGGCTGGATGTACTTGTCGATGGCAGTGTCGGCTCAAACATGCCCTGGGTCGTAGCGTTTTTTCTCGAATGCGTCTTGAGCACCGGTGAGGACGCTCCCTGGGTCGCGGATCGCGTTGCGTTCGGGCGAGAGTAGTTATGAAGCACACTGGAATTGCTCGAGTTGGAATGGGTGGTGAACTGTTGGTATATGGGCGTAGCTGGGGTGTTGTTGATGCTCGGTTGGCGTGTTTTGGGGATGGTGATGGCTGGCAGGATGTCCTCGCCGCTGCTGGCAGAATCGATGCGTAGAGGAGGCGGCCGTGGGGGAGCTGGAGGCTGATTCGGATCGCCAGATGCGCTGGATAAGCCAGGCAAGGGAGAGAAGCCGCCAGGAACTCGGCCCTGGGGCCGCCCTGGTCCTGTTGCTGGTGTTGTTGGTTGCATCGTCGCAGATTTGTAGGAGGCCTGTTACATCTTGACTGCAGCGACTCGGGCAGGACGGACGGTGGGCGCGCGAGTCGACAGAGTGTAGGATCGGATTCGGAGTCTCCTGAGGGAGCCAGATATGGTATTTCGTTTAATAGTTTGGCAGCTGAGACATGAACAGGGCAGAGATGGAGGGACGGATAGTAGATAATAATAGCCGTACCACTTCAAGTAGGTGGGTGAGGCTGAGCTGTCAGATAGTCGCAGCGTGGGGTTGCAGCGTCAACGCCAGAGCTGCATAAGCCCAAGACGGCGCATTCTGCACGGCATTTGATTGATTGATTCCTTATTGAATGCAAGCTAGTTTCTCTTGAAGATTGATCCAAGTGTTTCATCCTACCTATTTGCTACGTAGGTATGTCGCATACATGTTGAAATCAGCGTCATGGACTGGGAAGTCTTATCACGAGACTGTTAAAATGGGGCCGATTTCCTTTTCATTGCATTGAAGAATACTATTCCGAAACATTTCCACTGTGTACTTCGTCCTGCCCGGCAGATTGCAATACACCCTACTTCATAGATACTCCATACCACATAGATAACGCAAATGCATACCAAAATTGCAGCTCACTGCTTGTGAGAAGAAATGTCTCACAGACAAGGTTTGCCATTCTTGATATATACATTAATATATACTACTACTGCCGAGAGACCCCGAACCTTGGCTCAAAGCCGAGCCTTGGCGATAAAGTGATAAATCAAATGCTAAAAAAGTCATTCCACACATGATTCCCTTTAATTGAAAGAAATATCAACGAGAATTCCATTCCATGTACGGATACGATTGAATTTTTTTAATATGATTTCTTCAAAACCTGACTCGCCCAAACCAGCCTTATAACTTATCAGAGCAGAGTTCGTAGAAAAGTCGCTAAGCGAGCTCTACTTTAAGTACGACGACTACCAATGTGGGGCTCCACCGCCTGGCAAGCTATAAAAAAAAACCTCCAGCTGCTCTCCTCAACTTTCTTTCTTCAAGCATCGCCCTCTTCAACGCTGCGTTTCCATGCTACAAACCGAGAGTCTGCGCAAGCAGCCTCTCAACACTACCTTTGCATGTGGGAAATTCGGAGAATGCTTCAAAGCAGGAAACTTCGGTTTCTTGTGCCCTTCCACCTCACCTCCTCTTTCGGGAGGAGCGTGGGCGTGAGTAAGTGGTCCGCCTGTGATGGCCTGGCGTCACCTCGACGTCTGCAACCGACATCAGAAATCTCAGGGCCTGGCGGCCGCGCGTGTATACCTCTTCGGGGCGGAAGACGCGTGTTTTGTCAGTCCAGGTTCCTATGGGAAGTCGTTGCGAAGCTTGTTGCGCGAACTTGAGTGCGATACGCAGCGTTTGTCTCGAAAGGGACAAATTTCACGATTCCGATTATTCTGTTGAGGGCGATGCTTCACCTTTTTCTCTTCTCATGTGAGTCATGGCTAAATTTACCCTCGTTTGTGTTCAAGGATACTACTAACGATGTATTGGCACTCGCTACAACATTCTCAACTGGACAATCCAGAGCCAGTTGAATCAATGACCATTCATTCGACGATCCTCATTGTTGACTCGGCCCGGCTTATCTTCGATTTCGCAACCGATGACTATAACCTCTATCTCGGTTTTAACGCCTGGTACCTCTTTGTTTCCTTCGATAAACACGACACCATTATGTGAGTCATACTCTGTATGCATAGCACATTGTCATCGACATCGCATGGTCTATCATTTCCTACACATGCCGAAAACGCCGGAATTCCTATTGAGTGCTTGTAGAAACAGTTGGTCTTGTGTAGTCGGTGGTCGTCCCAGTCGTAGTTCGGTCTAGTCAGAGGTAGTGAATAATAATGATCACAACTTCTGTTTCTGATATATCTCGAAACAGAAAATATCTCTGATTCCGTGGTGACTTTGAAAATACCTCAGGTTCGCAGTCAACGATTTATTCCACCTGCCATTTTCCATGTCTCCCACGTGATGCTCCCAATGAAGAAAAAATCGCTGCCCCTCCATGCTTTCCTCCTGCCCCGCGCTCATCGTCTATCCCACTCATAATATCCTCCCTCAGCTTCATAACCTCAACACCAAATCCCATACACGCCCATACATATCGCCACAATGTCCAATCCATCTCTCACCACGTCCTACGCCTCCCCCTCCAGCACCCCCTTCACAATCACTAAATCCCTCTCCGCCCCATCAACCTCCTCCCCAAAGGACAAGTCCGAGTACCTCCACACGCTCCGCAACGCCGTCACCGAAACCCAAGACCAAATCAATAAGGAACTCACCGTGCGAATGGAAGAAGATAAGGCCCGCGAAGCTGCTGCTGGTGCCAAGACGACTGTAAATGAAGACAAGGAGGAGGAAAACTATGGCGAGGAGGTTCAAGAGGAAGAAGACTGAATGAGCACCATAACGCACAGGGTGAAATTTCTGGACAAGAAGCTTCCTACATTAATCCTGGTCGATATACAAAGAGCAAGCGAGTATATGTATATCATATGCACAAGGGTATTGCCACATCGTATGGGTTGCCCACAGGGGGGTCACCACAACATGGTACAATCGACCAAAACTCAACGCCACCAATGAGAGAAAAAGAGGACGACACAGGAATGCGTGCCCGAACGAGGAAAAAGAAGAAAACATGAAAGCAAGGGAAATCTAAAAGCCCTTGCTCCAGCTCGGCGCTACCCGCGCACTATCCGATTTATGCCCCGTCGCCTTGTTCAAACAGCCATAATGCACCACTGTATTATCCGTCAACACAGCCACTACGCTACCACCCATTCTCATCCCGCCTCCAAGCTTCTTGTGACAGACGACGCAATGCCGCTCATCTGTAATGGTGACATGCCGGTTGCGGCCGCCTTGTCCGCCAGGCTTATCATCGCCAAGATGTAGCCTGGCAGCGACAGATATGCCCTCTGCCTTGCGCAACCCTGCAACTATCCGGGACTCATTAACAAGGCTGTTTGCTGCCCGTATTCGGCCACGGAAGTATGCCTCGAGAGAACCAACCGGAAGGTCATCGGGAATCAAACCAAGGGTCGATGTGGCTGGGAGTCGGGAACCATGCTTGGAGAGAAGGTCTAGAGCAGGCTCAAGGTTTGGTTTCTGGGATGAAGGAGGTTGGAGATACAGAGAGAGTAGCGTGTGATAAATAGAGGGCGTCGAATCAACCGCCTTATCCGAAGTATTTGTTGTCGTGACTTGCGACCTGTGTACCCGGTTGCAGTAGCTGGTCCGCGTTAGTTAATGTATCATCCAACAATCGGGTAGCCATCCAACATACTCTTCAGCCTTGGCATAATCCTTCATCTTGAAGACGAATATCTCTAGAGCTTGTCTGTGCTGTCCCATGTTGCTGAGCACGACAGCTTGGGCTTCGTAGAAAGCCGCATCTTTCCAAGATGTTAGTTATAGCCAACTAAGCAGCGGGCATGTAGGGGCGGGTATCTTACCATCCTTTGGAATCAGTGCAAACGCTTTAGTGAGACTGTACACTTGCCGAGATTCCCGCAAAAACCGGACAAACTTTTCCATAAGAACATCCCAATCCTCGCCCCTGCTGGTTTTCCCCAAATTGGTGACATAAAGCTCAACTAGGCGGTTGTGGAAATCAACCGCCATGTCGTCAAGTTCATTGATGATATGTTCTAGGTACTGCCCTTCCAGTTTTGTATCCAGATCTCGAAGGAAAGGCACCACTCTATCCCGCGGTAGTGTTTCCGCATTTTCTGTATCCCCAACAAAAATTTCCATTGCATATTCCGGACTGACCTTAAGAGTCCATGCTGCATGCTCAAGGATGAGGTCGATTTCCGAGGGTGGAAGGCTCTGCAGGTATTGAATAGTACGATCTGGGCCGTGTAAACTCCGGGCAGCTTCATCCGGCTTCGGGGCGGCACCGAATCTGTGCAACAGCTCCAACGCTGACTTGTGCAGCTTCTTGCCGTAAAAGAAGTCAACCAACTCCGTGTAGCGGTTGTGCTCCAGGAGTTTCTCATTGACAACATCCGGGTCACAAAAGTTGGGGATACGGAACAGCGACCCGGCCAACGACGGCTGCGAGAACATGTAGGCCCGGAATAGAGTCGTATCAACCAAGCGGAATGTCTCGCGCAGCTTCTCCTCTAGTTGCTTCTCTGAATCGTCTTGTGTCGTCTTCAGAAACCTCTCTGCTGCCTCCTCTGTGGAGTTGGGTTGATCTGTCCGCGGCTTCAATTTACCCGTGACCGGATCGATGACTCGTTGAAGACGTGCTCGAGTGCCGGCAAGGTAACTGTTCAGTTCCAGAACAGCCTTGGTCAATTCCTTCCCTTCAAGAGGCTTGTCCTCGGCGGCTGACGTCTCTTTGTCCTTGTCTGAGTCTTCGGCATCCCCGTCCCTCTTCGAGATGATGGATGCTGTGTCCGCGGCCAGCCTCCTCTGGGAACCCATCCAAAGCTTCGCAAATCCGCCAACATTTTGTGGCTCTGCAGCATCCACAACAACCTCCTCTGGGCTGCTAGATCTCGTCCCGTTTGTCTTCTTTGTAGGACTTTCCGCATTCTCTTCTTTCTCCTCATAATTTGCCCATCTAGATAATTCCCCTGCAATTTGGCGAGGGTATAGCCTAAGGACTCTCTCGGGTGGTGCATGGACATCATCCTCGTTCATCAAGTCCATCGATTTTCGATATTTCTTCTGTTTAAATAGCATCTCCGCCTTCAGCATCTTGACTTCTCGGAGTGTCTCGGTCTTGTTCTTCAGCAGGGCATCTTCAAGCATATTGAGAATGCTGATAGCCTCATCAAACCTGCTAACCTCAACAAGCTCGTCAATTTGGGAGTCGTAATCGGTCGCTCCCATCTTCCACACACACCGCTCACTTGAGATGTGGAATCCCTTACCAGCATGGGCAAGGCTGACTGTGGGCGGCGGAAAGTGTAGCTGAGCGGCACCCGGGAGCGAAATAGTCTGCAGCAGAGATAATGTGTCTGGGTTTCGGACCTCGAGAGAACCTTTCGATGGTGGTTGCAGGGCCACAATGTAAGGATATGAGTATCCTACAGACTCTGGCGCAGACTGCCACGGTATTTGTCTTCTCTCCAGAGCATTTCCCTCGTCGTTGATGAACATGGTGTTGATGTCTTTGGCGAGCAGCATCTCCCCATCAGACAACTTAGTGGCCAGAGGTTTGGGAATGTAGCTTCCCAGGCCCATATACCCCATTCCAGCGCTGCTTACCGCACCGAAACGACTGCCCTGGCCAGATGCTCCAACCGCGCCAGGACTCACAATGTCTTCCACCTCTTGCGTCAAAGCATCGACCATGACGTAGCCCCCGTTCATACCACACACCAGCTTTGTCGCATTTGCCCATGTTACCGATCGAATTGACTCCGCCAGGACTATTTCGGCAACACTGTCACCAAGCTCGCTTTCATGCCAACTCCATAGCAGCAGCCGCCGCTTTACTGCAACAGCCAGCCGACTGATAATTTCAGGGATGCCAGAGTCTGGGTCCTTGACGATATTCGACGTGACGGCAAAGCAAGAAGCATTCTTCGTTCGGGAGAGGGTCTCAATGAGGTCGTAGGTTTGCAGGTCATGAAGCGATACGTGGTAGTTGGAGAGAGACACAATCGTGTTGGCCTCCTTGATGATGGCCAGTTGCTCTATCGCTCTGGTAGAGAACCTGTCTACCTCGCGCAGCAAGTCTGTCGGTTTATTCGACGTCTGTGAGGGGGAATAGTCGCCATTTCGTGGAGGCGTCGCATTCGCCATGCGGCCAGGAGAAGAAGGGCCATTGGTCGAAGGAAGCTCGTTCAGGCGGTAGACCCGAAGGGAGCCACTGTTGAGTCCGACAAGAATGCGGTCACCTAGAAGCTCCTGTTAGTTACAACGCCCCCCGATACCTTCAATCGGATCATCTGCGAGATAAACGAGTACCTACCATAGGCGAGGATGGTCTCAATCTTGGACTTGTCCCGCTGTCGGAGCTCTATGATCGGGCGGGCAGTAAACGCGGAGAGCATGGCGCCGGCCAGCTCGAAGCCGATGTGGTTATCTTGAGGAGACGGTCATCAGATTGCTGCTGGTTCAATCGGATTCTAGTGTCTCCAAGAGAGAGCCAGCGCAGCTTGTAGAAGCAAAGGCGATTGTCGTGTGGTGTGTGTACTTGAGAAGAGCTCTAGGCGTCAGGTGCCACTATTGCGGTCTGTCTGTACCTTACGGACCCCAACAACCGACGACGTCAATCGGCATGCATGAAGCTCGGCATTGTACACAGTGTTACAGTGCGCATCCACACCGTCTCTTTAATTGATACCTACAGGTGCTCCCTTGTTCTTCTCGATATTTTCCAATAGAATATCTACCAACATAAATTACTCCTACTCGTACGACAAGGTAGTAAGGTGGTAGGAACACAAATTTGCGAGGTTAGCCATTCTGCTCGCAGCTCAAATAAAATTGCATGGACGCCATACGCAGAAGCCCTCTAAGAAGCCCAACTCCGAAAACCCGATAAGTTCATTGTCATACCCGACAAGCAGAGCATCCAAACTTCATTCATTCTGTACTTCGTACCGAGTACATGAATCCATTCTATAACATACCCCCCAGTATTATTACCCCGGTGCTAGTCTAAACCTGCAACCTCCATGATGCCATACCCAAGAGTCACGACCACCACCAAGGTGATTAAACTGCTTGGCACGCCTCTGCTGATGAAATGCTTCACCCGCAAGTATCGCTGGCCAGTGGGATCTTCCTTCATAATCGCAGCTAAGAGATGTCAGCTTCCAAGTCTGGCGCCATGTCGTGAAGGTCAACTTACTCATATTGGGGAATCCACTGGTAGGCAGGCCCATTGCGGCACTGCACATCAAAACACCGCCCATAACCAGTAGGTTAGGGTGTGGTTGATCCATAGCAACACCAACATCGTACACAAGAGGAAGAAAGATGAGTGCTGCGACCGTGTGGCTGATGAAAGTCGCAACCACCAGAATCAGCGTGGAAAACACGACCAGAACGGTGTAGAGGCTCAATCCCTCAACCCCGTCCGAAACGAGCTTGGCGACAGTATGTAGGAGGCCGGAAGACCTAACAGCCTTGCCCAGCGACAGGCCTCCAGCGGCCAATATGATGATGGTCCAAGGAAAGTTGTTGAAGTCTTCTTTGGTGAGAATGCCGATGCCAAAGAACAGGACAATAGGAATAATCGCAACGACACCCATATCACCAAATATAGACTCCAGTTTGTGGCTTGCACACCATAGCACAATCGTAATGACGGTCACGATGGACACGAACCACTGGACTCCGGTAAACCTTTCCTTCAGGGGGCGGATTGGGGCGATAGCTGTACCCTTGCCGGGCTGGAATGTCACCAGAAGCAGAAGCCAAATCAGGAAGATCGAGACCGCTCCGACAGGAATAACAATGAAGAACCATTGCAACCAGGTTGGCTCTGGCTTCATGATACCCATGGCTACGACATTCTGTGGTGATGCAATCGGCGACAACATGCCGCCAATGTTTGAGGCCAGGGCGATGCCAATGATGACAGCCTTGGACATGCTGGAATCGGACGGCAGAGTTCGTAACATGGGCTGTGTACCAAGTCAGCTTTGGTTACAGAACGGGTAGATGATGATATTGAAGCATACCTCAATGATGGAAAAGCAAAGAACAGGAGCAGCGACATTGCTGATAAGCATTGACGCAAATGCAGCCACAAACATGTTGGCAATCAACACAGTCTTGGGTTGGGTGCCGGCCTTGCTCAGAACCAGCGTCGCGAGGCGCTTATCAATCTTGCATTTCGACAGAGCTGCGGCTAGGGTGAAACCACCAAGCAGAAGCATGATGACGGGAGACCACATAGCAGCGAAAATGGCCGTAGTAGCTTCCTTGGAATTGAGACGCTTGTGAGGCTTGGTGGGATCTTCCTCACGAACAACCCTGAGAACAACGGATAGGAAAGGGATAAGGAGCGAAGTCACGAATAGTGGGATAGACTAAGGCACAATAGTTAGATACATCAAGTTAGCTATTACCGTAGGAAGGCAACATACCTCGGTGGCCCAGAGCAAGCTGACAAAAACCAGGAGCGCCAGACAGTTTTGTTGCTCGGGCTTTCGCAATATCGGGATAAATAGGAGGAGCAAGAAAATCACGATAGAGATGATTAGTGTCAACATGCTTGTGTTTGACAGCCAGGAGGGCAATATGATTCTTCCCAGGGGCGTGGATATTTTCTTGTCCGTAGGTTTAGTCTCATCATCGCCTTGCAGCCTCTTTGGCGCGACACTTGAATCCTGGCCAAGCAGTGTCTGTCCAAACCTGGCTGCTTCAGCCCTGCGTTCGATGCCGATGAGGTCTCGCCACACGGTGTTGCGCTCCCACACAACGTGCTCTCGAAGGTGAGATCGCAAATCCTTCTTGGCAAGCTCTTCATCGCCACCAGTGACACACTCACAATACGCGGCCTCCATCTTGGCAATGTTCTCATCAATAATCTTCTTCGTCTCGTCTTTGAAGGGATAGGCCGAGTCGACATGGGTACGGATGTAGGACGACCGGAGCTCCTTATCCAAGATTTTATCAAACTTTTTCAAAACTTTGCTGAAACCAGTCTTGTTAAGCTGAACGTAAGACTTGAGCTCGCAGAGCTGGACGTAGAGGCCAATGATGCGCTTCTTCAGCATAATGGCAGATGAGTACAGCGCCGAGCCGAAAATGATGGACTGCTCGCCAAAGTCGTCAACGGTGGTGCTGTATCTCCTACCGGAGTGGCCAAAATCCGAAGATGCGGTCATATCTGGGATGCTGCTGACAGTCCTCCTCCTGGCAAACTTCCCCTTCGCGTGTCTCGTCAACCCCGTGGTCTCGTCATCGTCGCTTGCGCTGTCGTCGTCGTCCGAGCCCTGACTACGTAAGCTCGTCGTTCGGGCATGTGTGCTCTGGGATTCGGATCGAACGGGGCGCAGCGTAGTTGATCCATCAAAGGTGGAATCGCCTTCTCCGATATCACGCAGGAGTTGATTGACCTCGTCAAGCAGCTCTCCCTCCTTGGCGACGTAGAAGGAGCATATTTTCTCCAATTCGACGCCGAGGGACCTGCTGAAGACCTCTTCCGGCTCCTCATTGGAGATGAGGGGCCGGGACTCGGCGTCACCGGCTCGGGCTTGGTATGCGGCCTTTTCGAGTTGATAGATGCTGCGAAATGGGAGGATCAGTCATTGAATTGGCCATCTACCATTCCCCAGACTTACAGTTTCTTGAGGTTGCTGTAGGCGATGTAGTGGCTGCTCCAGTCCGGAACAGCATTGAACTGGATGCTGTGGGAGAACTTCATCTCGTCTTTTGTCTCCAACCACTCCCGCTTGCGCGCTCTTTTTTCCTGTCGCCGACGCTCTCGGTCTTCAGCAGCCTTTCTCGCGGCAATGTCACGATAGTCGGCGAGTTCGTATGCCTCTTCTTGTCCCAGCGGGACGGGGCGAGAAGGTGTTGGAGGAGTCGGGCGGCCGGTAGTATTTGTGGGTACGGCTGCTGATGCTGCTATTGAGCTCCCTCCTCGCTCGCAACCGCCAGTCAAGTGTGGATTATCGTCACCAGAGCGAGCTGTAGGACCTGCACCAGGCACAGAGGAGGAGGGACTATCCGGACGAGCTAGAGACCGAATGGTGGCAAACTGGGGGGCTCTCAAGGCAAAGGCAACTCTCGACAGTATAGGAGGGCCATTGAGTGTGTTGGCAGACTGTTCCGCTGCCCAGCTTCTTTGTCCTGCTTTGCTGACACTTACTTTGCTAACTAGACCAGTCCGTCGTCTAAAAAAAACCTTGGCCCTGCCTGTAGACTAGCTAGCAGTGGGTTGTGATCAAAGGTGCCACAGTGGAGGATGGTGCTCCGTAATGGAGTGTGAATGAGTTGAGGTGTGGTATCAAATCGATATCGGCGTCGTCTGACTGGCTGTGACACCGTCTAGTCTCTGAATGTGGGCCCCACATGAACATGTGACCTGCAGTGCCTAGGACTCGTAAGCCGAGAGCCTGCCAAACCGCCTAAAAGCTGTTCACTGAAGGCTGCTTCCACCCGTTGTAGGCTCGTCGGTATGGCGTCTAGAAGGCGGTGCAGATGACAGGTCCTCGAGACCTCCTTGCATAACCCAGCGAATCGGCTTGGGCAAGGAGAGACATTTAGGCGGCAGGTCATGCATTTCCCCTGGAGATCCATTTGCCGCGTCTCAATCTTCCACGTGTGGGAATTGTCTATGATTATTGGCCAGTATCTCTAGACTCGAACGTCAGACTGCTGATTTACAACAATTTCTATCCCAGCATCTGCTGCGGTGCATTCCCTCTGTATGGTTCTCTCCTCTCGCCTTCTCTCCACCAGTTCCTCGTGACGCTCCTCATCAATCACACATGCCGCCCCCAACCACGAGGATCGCGTCTGCCTTGCGGGCGGTGCGCAGCCTATGTGTGATGGCGATGACTGTTGTCCCCTTGGCAGCATGTTCCAAGCCTTCTTGGTGCTTTCGTCGAGCAGTAGCAATCATGGCTTCTCAACCAGGTGGGAGCCATTAGGGCCGCATGACAAGATAGTATCGGAATGTTCGCCAGTCAGCATGCTTCCTCAATCTCGGCATCAGAAGCTTCATGGCCTGGCCAGATGTGGCGCCGAGTGTGCAGTCCTGCGGCACAACAACAGTGTCATTGCGGAACTCTATGCTCTCACGAGCACAAATGTCTACACCACCAGTCTCGGCAACTCTGTTCACTGGTCGATATCCACGGAACAAAGGTCCTGATCGTCGACTTGCCGGCTCCTGAGGCGCCCCAAGACCTACGAACTGGTCAGCTGGTATTGTAAACGAAATTCTTCTTAATATCTGAATATGAGGTCGCCTTGGTTCGCCCCCGTACCCCATTTCGGCGTTGCATCAGGTGCAGCTTGGACATCCGTCTCCTTAGTGTCCAAGCGCTCCATAGAATCTAGGTCGATCAGACTCAGGATTCTCGAGGCTGTCGCCTTTGCTCGTGTGACCTCTGGGACAGCGTATGTAAACATCTGTCTACAGAGCCAAGCACTCACAAACATGGTCACAAGGATGATAAAGAACTGGGTCTGGCTGGTTCATCATTGGTGATCCTGGTTGAACTCCACCAATACGCAAACGCGTAGATCTAGGGAGCGTTAAGGGCTTAACGGTGGATCTCTTGGATGAAGATACTGTCTTGAGAGAGTCGACAGCTTCAGCCGTGATTCCCAGGGGTTGTCATATGTGCAGGCGTTCTTTCGGGGACTGGCAGCTGAGTGCACGAATCTTATATAGAAGCATCTCCGTTACGAGGGAAATCCGGACCAGTTTCCAGTATGCGCAGGGAGTCCAACATCTACAGGTATGAAGAACAAGCCGAAGAACCTGCCCGCCCACGGGAGTTGACTCAGCGGGTTGCAAGCACTCACTTTCGGACGATGCTGCTGAAGATAACTCCAGCAGATGTAAAGGTGGTACCGACGATGACGGCCGAGATAATGGCAATGACGAGAGCCATTGATGCGACCTGGTCATACCGCCAATACTTTCGAGGATTCTCCGGAAAGATTTGATTGTAATGAGTGGCGTATTGACGTCCCCATTGCCGGCGTCTAGGGAGCCTTCTATCTGACTCTTGAACTGGCTGTCCCACCCTATTCTTCAAGGCCTTCCACTCTGCTTCGGAGTCCCTCTGCGACGAAATCAATCTGTGTCACCCCTGGTGGTGCTTGTCATGGATGGTATGTCGTCATGATCCTCCAAGACCAGCTTTTGCAAACGAGCCATGCTAGCATAGGAGTTGTTGAAAGCCATGAGCTCGATATGGGTGCCCTGCTCGATGATGTCTCTATCATCATCCATGACGATGATATTCCCGGCATTCTTGGGGTAGAAACGCGATGGGCAATGGCAATGATGGTGCGACCCTTGGCAATAGCTTCCATGGCCATCTCAATGCATTGCTCATTCGCCGAGTCCAAGGACACTGT
Organism: Mycogone perniciosa; assembly: GCA_025331125.1. NCBI lineage: Eukaryota > Fungi > Ascomycota > Sordariomycetes > Hypocreales > Hypocreaceae > Mycogone > Mycogone perniciosa. The sequence goes on from JAOALB010000030.1 coordinate 230,985, forward strand.
AGCCTCGTCAACGGTAAGGATCTTGGACTCGAGCGAGGGCAAACCGCTGTTGTTGCCACCCGCTGACGAGCTTTCTTCCTGTACCTAAGGCGGTTCTGCTGTGGTTTCCAGAAGCGAGGGCTCCTGTTGAACCAAGCTCATGAAGCTTCTCAAATTATTCACATTCAGATCCCGCAGCTCGTGAACGTCTAGAGTCACAGTTCGTTCGCTTTGGTCGTAAATCCTAGCCGTGAGATCCGCAATCGTTACCGCTTCTGGACACACCAACTAGTGCAACGCTTTGCCTGCTGGACAGTCAAAGGACACCTTCACGAGTCCAGGCTCATTAGGGCGGGAAGCAATTAGACGCCACAGAACGACACGAAACCTACAATAGAGATTGGCGGTTTTCGGTCTACATCGGAACGGAAATCGATGATGGTCGGAGTTTCGATATCTTCCCTTAGTTTCTGGCACGACCTGGACATCCACATTGAGTCGAGACGCGATCTTGCCAGCCTGGCGCTTGTAATCAAAAGTGGCATCCTGGAGGAGCTGGAAGGAGCTGAAGAGGTGGGTGACTGATTCTAAAATACGAATGACGCATGCGAGCAAGCAAGCTTCAATGGTAAAGCTCGGCCTTTGTCGATGGTCCCGTGCTGACCCGTCTCCTGTCTGGAGTTGTAGTACGGAGTACTCCGTACATGGTGTCTTGTTGTTGTCTCCATTTCCTAGCATCACCGACTGGGTATTCCCCATTGTATTAACTATGGACCCTGGGGACAGGTCAGGCCAGCAAGGGTAAGGGCCAAGCCTTTGCCAGCATTGCAAGGTGGGTAGACATGCGGACGGACTAGACTCGAATTGTTCGCGCAACCCGATGATACCCATCAAGTACCGTTAAGTCATACTGATGTGGTTTTCATCTGATAAGACGCACACCGTTGGCTAATGCATATCCTAAATCCTTCCGTTAGAGCTTGCCAACAGGAGAAGAGAAATGTGCAAAGTACCGATACTTACTCCGTAGTACGTACTTTATTCTTCCCAAGTGGGTGTAGTGGGGCACGCGTCGGATCAGATAATTTTTCTCGGCAGAGTTCATCACATCGTCCGAGAATCGGCGTTCTCCGTACTCCTCGTACGAGGGAATTATGCATAAAAAATTAATGAAGAGGAAAAAATAGCTCTTACAGGGCTACCTTGCCTAGTCTGTATAATCCATCCAAATTATGTATGTGCAGTGTGGAGTAGTACATACATAACTCTGCACATGTCCATATCCATCTCGGCTCCGATGAGGCCTTCGCGGCGTTATCACTTTCCCCCCGATGTCTTGAGACTAGGGCCCTGGCGTTAGTTGTGGCTTCGGATCTGATAACTTTTAGAGATTCTCAGCCCACACCACACAGGTTAGGTTCACATGCAGAGCTATCCGTAGGTAGTACGGAGTGCCCATAACGGACTTGATGCTGTGCAATCGAAGAATCGAAATAAAAGGGCCTCAAACCGACCTTTTCTCTCTAGCTTTATGTGTGTCTGCAGTAGATGTAGTAGTAGTAGAGTAGCAGTTGATTGAAAGTAGATAGCAGCAGTATATCTATGGACATGACAGTTTGCCGACACATTGCGGACAATGACCTCGCCCCGAGAGCCAAGCCTTGTTGGCCCCATACCTGTCAATAGTTATACATAGTTAGTATATGTCATTGGCACTGTTTAGTGTTTACTTCCCGAAATGTGCACCGTATCGTTTTTTTTCTATTTATCCCTCCTCTTTATCATTATCACCTCAGTCCGATCCCAGCAATCACTACTGTTTCGGTACCAGTCACACAATAACGGCTCTACGATTATCATGGGCTCAATTCCAGAGACTGTCCCTGTTTTCAGGGTCTTTATTGCAGGTGGCTCTTATGCTGGCATTTCAGCTGCTGTCAACCTCCTCGATTTAGGTGACGGATTGTCCCCGCGCATGTCGCAGGAGGCATACCCTCACCATCCCAGCGTCCCTCGTATCAACTTTCAGATTACCATTGCAGATGAGCGAGATGGATACTGTAGGTCCAAATCACTCTCAACCACCCCTGTATATAGTATGTAAAGCCAGTGTCTAATTCTTGTTAGACCACTTGATCGGCTCGCCACTAGCCCTGGCCGACCTAGAGTACGCAAAGAAGGCATGGGTCAAGTTTGACGACATCGCAGCACTGCAGCTCCCCAACGTCAAGTTTGTCCAAGGCTCAGTCTTCAGCGTCAACTGCGAAACAAAGACAGCCACTGTCATTGACAGGGTGACTAAAGAAGCCACCACTCACCAGTACGACTACTTCGTCGCCGCAACCGGCCTGCGGAGGTCATGGCCTGTAGTTCCGCAGTCCCTCTCCCAGAAGCAGTATCTCATCGAATGCGAGGGACATATTAACGCTGTCGCCGCTGCAAAGCACGGAGTGATCGTCGTCGGAGGCGGCGCAGTTGGCATTGAAATGGCAGCCGAGCTGAAGCTCGTGAAGCCTCACCTCAAGGTCACGCTGGTGCATTCGCGGGACAAGCTGCTTTCAGCTGAGCCATTGCCTGAGGAGTGCAAGGACAGAGTCCTGGAGACGGTCAAGGAGACTGGTGTAGACATTCTACTGAACCACCGACTCGCCAGTTCCAACAAGGTTGCATCTGAAGGAGAAGCCAAGTATGAGGTCGAGTTTACCAACGGACACAAAATGGTCGCGAGCCAAGTGATTATGGCTGTCTCCAAGAGCGTTTCCACATCGACGTATCTCCCTTCTTCAGCACTCAATCCCGAGGGATATGTCAAGATCCTTTCCAAGTAAGTGACATCACATCTGTCAAAAGGGAGCAATGCAACTTACCAACAGTACTTCTCCCTCTAGCATGAGCTTCATCCCTGGCACACCTAATGCCGAGTTCCACTTCTGCGCCGGCGATCTAGCTAAATGGTCTGGTATTAAGCGCTGCGGTGCCGCCATGCACGGCGGACACTATGCTGCACACAACATCCACCAGACCGCGTTGAAGCAACTAGTAAGCCACGAGCCCAAGTTCCAACAGCTTCAAGAGATCCCGCCCATGATTGCCCTGGCTGTGGGCAAGAATGCCGTTGCATATTCGCCGGACGTGGGGGTGCTGTCTGGCCCTGAGATCATGGAAGGATATTTCAACGATGATTTGGGCTTTAAGAGTAAGTCTTCTTCAGAAAATTGCATGCCCTTTTTATTATAGTTGAGTGTGCTAACCAATACATGTAGTCTGCTGGAACTATATGCAGTTGGGCGGGAAAAAGACAGAGGCCAAGGTTTGAGCGGCGGTGTCTCCACATACATAGTGACAGATATATATCGAGTTTTTTTTTAATTATTCACCTTCCACTAAGAGCCTCATACGAGTTTTTCGGGCTACGGGACCTAGATAGATAGAATTTGGATACGATGAATGAGGGCTCTGGTAGATGTATATACACATAAAACACAACGGCGTTAGAGGCCTCATGGATTGTTGGCACAGAACATAAGGCTTGTGGAAATTTATATCTCTCAGGTTATAAATAAATTATATATTAATTAACTACCATCATCCACATCTTGCGCATTTTGGTATAACAACATCATAATTATATCGTAAATGCTAACTATTGCAAATATCGCTCCATGATTAGAACACCGTACCCTTGACCTGCTTGCGGTTCTTGATATCAATATCGCGCCACATAGCTGTGCCAACCAGCGCTAGCGACAAGACAGCAGTTGCAGAAATCAACATCGTCCTCTGGGCATCACCATAAGCCCGTTGGATGGCAATGCGAGTGGGCGACCCAACAGGGTAGGACAACTGGGTGCCAATGTCTGCATAGATCATCGTAATGTTTGGCTGTGCGGATTCAGGGAGATACTCGGCCAATCTAACTGGGAAGACGGCCTGCCAGATAGCTGAGGCCACAGTCAGGCCAATGGCACCACCAATGGACGAGGCCATGGCTTCGATGGCCAACACGACAGCGACGTATTGGTGAGTGGTGGCAGCCATGGCGGCTGTCTGTTCGCAAATGACAATAGTACCACCAGCAAAGGCAATGAAGATTTGGCACATGATAATATAGCCTGTTGTAACGGAAAGTTAGCCATGAGGTCCGATATATAGTGGAAAGGGTAGATCTTACCAATGTTGACATCCTGCTGGCGGAAAAGGATCATCAAACCGACACCAAGAATCGTGAGCGGGACGCCGAAGTAGAGACAGACCCTAACAAAACATGTCAGTATGGCTCACATAAACGGATGTGTCATATACATACCACTTGAACTTTCCGGTGTATCGAATCAAGACACCAACAACAATGCCCCACAAGCAGGAACTGTGAAAGTTAGCCTCATGGGTGTTACTTCGAGTTGGTGGCTATCTCTTCTTACCCAATGGTGTAAATCTGAGCCACGTAACTGGCCTCCGTAACGCTAAGACCGTTGACAACCTGAAGGAAGCTGAGGAAGTAGATGTCCCAGATGTAGAAGCTGATAAACACAGTCGCAGCCAGAATGTTGGCGCCGATGATAGTGCGGTCTGTAAGCAGCGAATATGGGATAAACGTGACTGGCGCGAACCACTTCTCCCAAACGCCGAAAAGGATGAGCGTGACAATGCCTCCGACGACAAGGCCGATAATGGTAGGCGACTGCCATCCCTGCTCTTGCCGCGAGTAAATGTTGAATGGGAGGAGGAACATAGCCAGACCAAAAGAGAGAGCAATCAAGCCAATGACATCGAATTCACGGCAGTAGTGGATGAACGACTGCATGGGGTTGCGGCCACTGTTGCGCACGGGGATAATACCAAGCTGCTTGGCCTTCTTGTTGTAGTGCATGAACAAGAAATACAAGGGCAGGGTGATGGCAGGAGTGATGATGGTAAAGGCGCCGAATCCCCAGCGCCAGCCTGGGCCCTTCAGGAATGCGCTGGCGACGGGACCAGAGATCCAGGTGGTGATGATGTAGGGTGAGGTGCTGTAGGCGAACATAAGACCTCTTTGAGAGCGCCTATGTTAGTTTATGATCTCTCAAATGTGCCAAGGGCATGGATGGAGAAACACTAACCGGTTCTTAAGAGAAGTCGTATCAGCAATGAAGATGGACAGCGAATAGCCCAGACCGTTGTATCCGACCCAGTAGAAGACCTGTGCGGCGGCATATGTTTGGACGTTGTTGCACGCGGCCATCATGATGAGGCCAATGGTGGTGAAGATGATGGAAAACAGGTAACCCTGGGGACGACCGAAGACATCGAAAATCTTGGCAAGTGTCAACTTGAAGACACCGCCGATGATGTTGCTGATGACGCTGACAGTTGGTGTAAGCGAATGTTGCTGGAAGGATGAAGTAACCCAGATCACAAAGTTGCCAGTGGTGCCCTGCTGCATACTGTCGACAAAGTAGATGATCCAGATCATGATGAAAGCGGTTATGAGGGCATTCTTTGTCCAGACGGATGTGACAGCCTGGGCATCTTGCACGCCAGCTTGCGCGTCGGTGTCGATAGCATCGTCCGAGTCCGATCCATGTGGTTCGACATTGGTAGCCCCAAAGGCATTGCCTTTGAGGTCGCCTTCGCCCTCATGGCTTCGGTTTGGAGTCGCCTCCAGCTCTTCGGGGATACCCATAATGACTGATTTGCCGACGGTGATGTGTTGTAGCAGTACAACCCAAGGTGTGTGTTGCGTGGCAGGCCAGGTATTAACGAAGTGGGAGCTCGAAGCTCAGGCCGAGGCTTTTGAGAGAAGATGTAAGGGTTGGGAACACAAACGACGGGCACCCTATCTTATTTGTATGTTCGGGATGGCTCTCTAAACGAGTAATGCTTGCCTGTCGGTCTTGTCCCTGAACTCAATAGTCCATGGCTTTGGGCTGTTGGTTGCACGACACTCAAATGTTCATTGGCGACTGACACGGTTCGAGAAGCTGGTCAGTGGGGCAGGTCCAGTACATGGACTAGGGAGATTTCCAAGGCTAGGTGGCCGGGAAATGCCGGGAGTTTTCGTTCATCTTGCCATGAGTCGTAGATGGATGGGGAGTCAACATATAAGCCGATGCAAAGTTCCATGATCTACGGCGACAACTAACATGTAGGGACATAAATCCGATCTGTACACTCACTCTGATGATTCATATTCCATCCCAAGTGCCAGTTTTGACGAAACGGCTGGGAATGTGCGCATGTAAGGCCTGCAGATGAGGAGGCAAGGAGGGTAGCATCGCTCCATCATAGCATCCTTCAGCCCACACCATGGCAGGGGCCAACACCAGCAGGTGAACCAGGTAGTGCTACGGGTGCCCTCGGATTGCGCTGGCTCGGCCCCCAGCTCCATAATATCGTAATTATGGTTCTATCTCGTAGCGAGAGCGATCTGCGCGTTCAGGTGCTATTGGCTGTGCTGTGTTTCCACTGTCTTGCCACCCTGAGAGCTAAAAAAGCGCGCGGCCAGGGGTGCCAAGGCTGAGACTACGAGTACGACTCCGTAGTGGTGAAAACTTTTTGATCAGATAAGGAATACGGAGTACGGAGCATGGAGAGCCTGGCATAATCCCGGAATGCATCCTACATAAGTTGAGGGAAGATGAACGGTGGAGTCGGGCCGTCGTCCGGGGCTAATGATGCATTAGCATGTTTTTTTTTTTACTTTTATTCTTTCAGTCGCTCCGACTACCGGACCTGAAAATACTACCAAAGAGGGAAAAGATGGAACTGATATTACTCCATCAGTCAGTCGTTTGTTCCAATAAAGTTATCAGATCCGCGGCAGCCACTAGGGCCGGGCCAAGAGTAGTACCGGTACATTTGTCTCCATTTTATCCCCTCCAGCTGCTAGCGGCATGAGGGAATTTGAGTAACAAGACCTATGTTATTTCTTTTTAGTATTTCTCTGACCAACAATTCATCATGTGGGCTATATAGTACGAAGTGTTCGTGATTCCCCCCCTTTAATTCTTGCGTGGCAAGTGCGGGTAGTTTTATGAATATGAGTGTTTTTTTGAATATTATTAGAATTCATAACTGATTGATTCCTCATTGTACATGGCCCCTAGTGGTGAAGAGGTGAAATGCAAGGACAGTGCTTCTTTGTTTTTAAATTTAAAAATTTTTAATGAAAAATAATACAGGTCTAGATTTGGAAATTGAATCGATATTAGTGTATTACGTTATTAATGATAGATTGATCGATTAGATGGACTACTGATGCTGATTGATAAGATCCGTCAACTACTTTAACTTTGCCTTTAGTCATCCAAGCTTCAACACAGACTTGGACCCCTACCCCAAGATTATGCCCGGCATTGAAAGGTCACCACGGAATAACGAAACCGAAGACGGGCTATAGCAGATGAAAATATATTAATACTAGCATATAGAACAGCAGGAAGGTTGAAGTTCGATGAAGTTATTGCAATAGATAATGTAACCACTTTTTGCAGCTAACAGAAGCCAAGCAAACCCTCCACCATCAAAATTTTCTAGCACAGCTAGCCAAGTATTGGCAATGGCCTTATATTTTCTAGTCTATACGGTAACGTGGCAATGTTCAGCTAGGTGTCACGATGCATGAAGAGTTTCCGGGACTACGTTTAGAACAAACGGAGTGTATCACTCTAAATCGCAACGCTAACAACGCACTCGTGCATCATTTGGTGCTCTGAAGCAATTTGCAATATTTACAGGTGATTGTGGAGTGCACTATGGCTAAATAAGCATGGCCAGGACAAGCAGCTGTAAGACCACATTTCCATTACCCGGGGAAGTCGGTATGGCCGTACTGAACGAGGCGAGGCTGGGGGCCCTCCCTTTGTGACAGGTTCGTCCCTCTTGACATCAATATTGCCGTCTCACAAACTGCAGGACACAATGACGGCCATAAGTCTCTCGCCCCTATTCCTGGCATGACAGTTGTGAAGCTTCCTTTCCCTTATCACAGTGAGTACACCATCTAGAGAGCCCCATCGCCAGACGCCAACGACCCCACCGAATATTACAACCTCTGCCTCAAGCCCGACTCTTCCTCAGGAACAAATCTCCTGCTCGAGCTCCATTCGCCACAACTCGTCTTCTCGGAATCGACTGACCCAGGTTGGGTGAGCTGCAATCACTGTCTAACAACAACACCTAGGCGCGTTCAAGATTTTCTCCATGTATCACTATTGTCCAGGTTGATGTCTCGGGGCGCCGTTACAGCTGGCGACCCGCAGCATCCAGGACGACCAACAAGCACGACACCGAATCAGACCCGTCAAACCAACACCAGACGTTGTTGTCCACAACCAACAGATCACAAGTTTGAAGGAGACAAAGTCCACGGTTACTCTCGGCTGGCGAAATGATGAGCACTCGCGGATGTTCAACTAGTGGAAGTACCACTTGCAATCTATGAGATGTGTTATTCCAAAAATATACGGATAATTGTGTAAATACTACAACACCTTCTAAGAGTCACAAATAAAACATACTTGCATCTATAACACTTGTATCTACTCAGTGCCGGATAATGACTCGTTTGCGTCTTCTCATCCAGTTGGTCAGCAACTTAGTCATAGTCAACTAGTGAAGCCCAGGCGCATGTTCGCACCCAATCGAGTAGTACCACTACTACTAGTTATTTGTGGAAAGCCTGGCCAGCAGGAAGGTTGACATGTGTTACGGGGCACCATCTAATCTGATCATCAGATAAGATTTCACAATTACGGGTGACATTACCTCAAGGTCTACCGCCGTTCCAACAAGAGTAGTATTTTCCGCCCACAGCACGATTCGGCTGCGGCTTCGGCGCGTCTCTTCATAATAGTAGACGATCATTTGAGCAATAAAACTTTTTATCAGATCTATCAACCTGAATCCGCAAAATTGCCAAGGCTGCGCCAAGGCTATCCATACATGGGTAGGTTGCGTAGAGAATGTGGAAGACTCGTACTCGTACATACTTATGTACATTAATTTTACCATGAATAATGCCTGTCTGATCCATTCTCGTACGCACATATTGTGGACGACGCTATTCAAACCAGGATGTTGCGATATTTTCCTTCGTAACATTCGTCCATGCATTTACTATTAGTCGTATATTCTTGGCAGTGGCTCCATACAACATGGGAATGGTCTGGTCATTATGTATGCTTTCTCGTACACTGTCTGTCTAGGTCGGACGTTCGATATCACCGAGGAGACGCACATATCGAACTCCGAAGATGCTCTCATCTCATCGCAAAGACATGAGTGCTGAGAAAATGCCCTCGGCCCGAACAGAGTCTCGTCCACCTTGGCACGGAATACATACCAATAGCCACTTTCTCTACTCCGCAGGGCCCTGGATAATATTCCACATAGCTTCTGTGTGCTGATTTCCCTACCCCTCTTTCACAGGCCAATGAGTTATTGATGCGTAGAACAAATATGATCGGCAAGTCGCCAATGCCTGTTTGTTGGGTCTCCACTTGCAGTCACACCTTGACACATTCTGCATTCTGCATTAGTATCTGATCTACGGAGTACGGAGTACTGCCCACGTAAAGAAAAAAAAAGGTTCCTCGAGTGCACCGTTAAGTCGTGACGATCACCTGTCGCTCTCCACACCTCCTTGGTTGCCCGAGGCTGTTGACCCGCATGCTATAAACACACACCCTCAAGGGAATGCATAACAGTTGGTACGGAAAGTTCTTTTTGGCTGCATTTTGTCGCAGCTACTTCCTACAATGGGGCAAACGGCCACAGTCTTTCCCCAAAAGGCTCCGGAGCTATACATAGTTTGGCGAGGCGAATGTGTCGTGGGTATGCTTGCTTTGGATCGTTGGGGCCGCCGGGATGATCGGAGAACATACATGTAGATGTCAAGCATAAAGCCCTACACAGCATCCATCTCTTGATCTTGAGAGAACCTAGGAAAAATCGCATACGAAATTGCCTTGAGCTATTACTATCATTCATTGTGAGGCTTCTATCTTCGAGTTCCTAACCACTGCCTATTATGCACTCAATGATGATGGAAGAGGAGTTGGTTCAATCAAGCTTCCCGACTAGCCCAGCACGAAGACGACCTCACCCGAGCCAGCTCCCGAGAAAAGAGAGACAGAATTGGGAGTCAACGAGCCAACTTCCCTCGGCGCAACACCAGAACGACCGAGTCACGAACCAGTCAGTCCCAGTGACAACGACACCAGCGATCTCGAATAACTATGGCCATGGAATTAGGGCTTGTCATAATTTCTGCAAGGTTGTACAGGCGACATCATTTCTGGGAACGCAGGCCAGCGGTCACAACATGCGGTTGTTCGGTCGAGGGATGGAACCTTAATATACAGGAGGTGGCTTCAGGCTGTTGATCTTGACCATGATCTCCTCATTCCCGTTAGGGATACTGGCGAGCCGAATGCCGAGAGCTGGTTTCTGGGATCTAATCTCCTGATGAGCTAGGAAACACGATGGAAGTCTCTATTGAAGGCCCCATTTTGTTCCCCTTTGAGAATAGATGCCTCCCAGACAGGTCCCGGAAACCGAGCAAGACCGGAGACGCTACAAAAGAAGCAACAAGACTCTATCGCATTCGCCGGGGGCAAGGCAAGCAAGCCAACCCCCAAGGCCAGCCTGATGATAGAACTTCAGCATCCTCGAGAGTTTGGGCGTCTATTTCCCACGACCTCTTCTGTCGGATGTAAGCAGCAGAGACCTAGCAGCAGACTGTCAACATCTTAACAGACCCGAATCTTGACTCCATGACATGGAAAGCCACGCAAATTTCGGGAGGAGGCACATGTGACCCGGATATTCATGCAGCTGAAAAGATGTATGAGGTTTCATCTCCAATCTTAACTTCAACACTTCCGCTGTTTATATCTCCTGATAAAAAAATCTCTCGATCTAACTTTCGTTTACTCAAGCGAGCAGGGGACTATAATATCTGGTCTTCCACTTCTCCCCTCGCAGCACAGCATGACGAAAGCCTGTCTATGTAACTTTTTAGGCGATAAGCACGTATAAAAGGGGCAAATGTTTAACTCATGTTCAAAGCGACGCGAGGAACATTGTGCCGCTATTTCGCTAATATAAATACCACTTAGCAAAGTAGTAAACATAATAGGGTTATGTGTCTCGTGACCACCCCAACTCCCACTTCCTCACCAAACCAATCCACCGAAGGGGTATATTCAACTGCTGAGGAAAGAGAAAACACCAAACCAAACCTCTCCAATCCGGTGCCAGAATATCGTTGAAACGAGAGAAACAGAAAAATGACACTAAGTAATAAAACTCCATTCCAAGCCTCAGTAGTAGACGCCGTGATTCGTCATGTCGCTTTCCAGTGCCATGCAGACAAAAGTCAAGCAATCCATGGCTTGCACGCTGTTGACCCCAGGCATTCGATTCATACCACTCCTAGGCGCTGTCATAGCCCCTCTAAGTCTCGGGACTCCCTGGGAATGGACCAAACCCAAGAGCCCTCTGCAGACTCTTGCGGATGCCCTTGCCCGTGCGGGATTCATCATCACCTCCGCGTCCCAGTAAGCCAAGGCTCATCCGACGGGCAGTGGTGCCATTGGGTTCATTAGGTCCTGTCGCTGCCTTCTTAGGCTTCTTCTTACGCATAGCCACCACAGTGGGATCAGGGGCAGAGGGCCGAGGAGGCCACTCTCCATCACGCCTCCAGCCCGAAACACACGATCGGAGCATATCGGATAGGTTGATGGGACACGAGGGCTGGAGGTTACTGAGAATGACCTTGTCGTACAGATTGAGATAGACCGATTGCGTAATGGATGCTCGCAAGGGATTGTTCGGAGGAAGGATCGGCTGTGCGACTGGGAGAAGCGTTTCGACGGGGAGAAGACGGGTAGGCATTTGGGTCAAATCCTTAGACCCTTGCTTTTTGAGATCGTGGTCCTTTGCGATGGAGGACGTGTCAGAGGTCGTACTAGAGCCTCCTTCGCCCATATGTGTGACGCCAATTACAGTCGATGACGGGGGAGAACCGGACATGGACCGACGAAAGAAGAAACGCCGGGGCGAACGTGGGGATACGGGTGGTGGCGTAATTGGTTTGGTGCGAACGCGGACAGTTCTTGCGCCAGTCCAAGCATTTCGACGCGCCTCGAAACATGCGAGGCCCTCGTTCCATGTTATCTCCTCCCGAACTGCTCGCCGTCGACGAGCTCTCTTCTCTAAAATTGAAGCCTGTACAGTCAGTCCTACTGCTTCAGGACTATCGAACCGGTAGGGCGAGGGTGTGGGAGCCTCATCGTCGGACAGATCAGACGTCCACTCCATCCGAGGGCGATAATGCACAGCGTCCTCCGAGACAACGCTATAGACTGATTCCGCATCGTCGTCACTGTCCTCGTCATCTTGGTCTGAAGGTTCCTCGCCCAGCTCACTACCATCATCAACCAGATATCCATCGTCATGACGAGACTCGTCATGAATTTCCGGGGTAGCACCATTGGCCGCAGGCTCCAGTGCGCTTTGGGAAGTGCTCCGTTGTTCCTCTGTATCTTGAGAGGTGGGGGGGACTGGAGGCCACTGAAACTGCCAGTCATTCCTGACCTTTGTGATCAGATAGCGTTTGACGGCCTCCTTTTGTTTCACTTTATCCCTGCTCAAGAGGTCGGCGTGCTCATCACTGACCCAGTCGGGCGTGGTATTCGGAAACTGACTCGGCAACTGGGGATTGTGTTGGCGCAGCCTGGCCAAGGGAGACCGAGGTCCCTTGTATAGGTCGGAGAAGATCATGGTCGCAGCAGGATGAGCGGCCAGAGTAGTATGAATCGACAACGGTTGAGCCACCGATGACGGAGGAGCTTGAGCTTCGCGGAGCTGCTGCTGATTCTGGAGCTGGAGCTGGAGCTGGAGCTGGAGCTCGACGTCGGCAGCGCGATCTGTAGTAGTGGTAGTGATAGAATGACCTGCGCCTAGGCGGTGGGGCCAATAGACGTCAGTGCTCTGCTTGTTGATGCCACATTAAGGATCATTCACACAGGCTCATGCGAGGCAGAGCGTGTGGGTGTGATGAAACGAGGTGGGGTGACGGTGACGTGAGTGGCCGGCTGATGTTGGAAGCTCGTATGAACGATATCGTGCAGTATGGCGAAAGGTACGAAGTAAAGGAAAAGAAAGAAAAGGCACTCTTAAGAAATGCGGGTGACTGAGCAGATGGGGGATGTTGGTGTGAGGTTTGAGAGATGATGATGCAAGAGGGAAGTTGTGTGCGGGCAGAGAGTAGAAAGAAGAAGGTAGGAAGCGCGAGCTGAAGATCAAAAGGTAAGGGTCTCCTCTCGCTAGAGAAGAGCGTTTCAGAGGGCCTCACGTGGATTTCTCTCTGGACTTCTCGGACGGTAATAGCGTATTCAAGTAGAGTAGTATTAGGTACGAAGTAGATTGACGGCCCAAAGTCAAAAAGGCCGCGAGGGGCAATGATGGAGAGGTTCAGGAATGCAGGGCCAGGGCGCTCCGAGATAGGGTGTGAGACAGCTTTGTGCTCGCGTGGACTCACCGTTCGAGACCGGACAGGGGACAGCTGGCGCTGAAACCTTCACATGGCCGTCATTTTCGGCCGGACTAGTGGTAATAGCCGTTGTTGGAGTTGCAGAAGCGGAAGCCAAGGGAGTGATTGTGGTGGCGATATTCGCAGTCGTAGAAGAAGTGGTAGTGGTAGTTGAAGATGGCGCGGCCTGAGGCGGCGACGGAGGCGGCGGAGGCAGAGACATTATGATGGCCTGACTGACTGACTGACTGACGCCCAGAACGCAGGACGCAGGACGCCATACACCATACGATGCCCTCGTTCGTTCGCTCGCTCTCGCGCTGCGTCACTGGTTCGGTGCTCGGCTGGCGGGCTGGTTGGCTGGTCGCAAATGGGCGTTCGCCATGCAAGTTGCAAGCAGGGCGGGATTCGCTCGGCTGCCGGTCTGGCCGCGCACAGTTGGGCCTGTGAGGTCAGTTCCGCGCAAAAACCAGACAAACAGACGAACAGGCGAGCCCAGGGCTGACTGGGCCTGCAGGGCACAGACCAGTGGGTGGGGAAGAAAAGCTGGGGAAGAGATGCATCTCGTAAATGGACATTGGATGGTCAGACAGAGACAAGACAGACAAGACAGGGTGAGCAAGCATCTCGATCGGAGGGAGTACTGATTAGCATGTCACTGATATACCTGTACCACAGGCCCCACGCTTATTACGCACTCTATACGAGTACCCCTCTATCTCTTCGCTTCCGCGAGGTACCAAACATCACAGCGCTACCATCGCCGCCTGACAAGCACCGAAAAGGCGGGGTAGCGAATCGCTTCTCCAGCTCTCCAAAAAGGTCATGTCGTGTGATTATGATGCCAAGGGCCCTTTTTTTTTTTTCTTTTCTGTTTGTCTTGGTTATTCTCCTCTTCCTTTAATTTGCCTTTTCTTTCATGCAATTGATTATTTTACGTGCTGCCGCGGTGCTTCTTGTGGACAGCATTCTGATGCCCTTGACCAGCTCTTCGGAGATATCCTAGTGTACGAGTACTTCGTACGGTATGTACGGAGTACCTATTCGCATGAATCGCGATATATACGTCGTATATCCATCTGACTCGCATCGATCCTTCAACAGCTCTTATCTAGATAGTTAGACCGACCGTGCATGTTCCGCTTCCCTCTCCGCAGCTTGCCGAGCATGTACATACAATAGATTGGCTGATAGGCAAACTTGATCCATCCGCTCCATAAAAGTAGGTACTACGAGCTTGCAACCATCCATGCCAATTGCGGGCGACTGACTATTAATAGCTGGACCAACAATTCCATTCCTGCTTCGGATGATGCATAGTTACATATGGCGTCCATACCATGAATCACCATCTTGACCCCTAGCGGTATCCGGCCAGCTGGGCCCTATCAACCAGAAAGAAAACGCCGTTTGCAGCATTCCTCATTGTTCTTGGCCCTAGTGAAACACGAGCCTGAGTTTCCCGGAATCCACAGAATGCCGCTCAAACGGCTCATGCCGCAAACAAACATAAAACATCACCATAAATAGAAACCCGACGTCTCTGCCGCCTGAGACATGACATCGGCAAGTAGATCAAGAAAGACACGTAGAGGGAGATGATCAACCCCCAAATGCCTTTCTCAGTCGCATGATCCCTTGCTACGTGTCAGTTTGCATTGGCAAATATCTGCTTGTACTACCGCTGTTTGTAGAGTACAGATCATCGGGTGTTGCAAAGAAATGGTATTCTGGCTGATGACCATCTCGAATGACAATAGGATCTATGATAGATGATACAATTTGTCCTGTACAGTCATTGTGCGTCTCTCGTTATTCATATTATACGTTCCCAAAGACAATACAATACGTCCATCGGGCAGCCACACATCACAGTCATATCATGTCACCCATTGCCATCAAGAAGGACATCATGATTTTCAATAGTTAAATTATTAATCAGTGCCCATCGCTGCCAATGGTTAATCTGTATTCGCCGTAAAGAAAAAGAAAAAGCAAAAGCAAATCAATTCTCGCTGGTAACTCCCCTCCTATTCTCGGGTATTTCCCTCACCACCATCCTCATCCCACCGAGCATTGTAGTCAGGCAATCTTGTTTCCACCAAACACCAATTATAAAGACAGCCAAGCCAGGAATCCACCCACGCTGCGAAGAAACCAAAAACAGACCAGAACCCTATTTTTAGGAGTTTTTTTTTACTCCTCTTCGGACTCGATGTCCTCGCCGAACAGGGACATGTGGTCCCCATTGTCATCCGCCTCTTCGAGGCAAGCAAACGCCGACCAACAAGCGTCCTCAAAATTGCCTTGCTGAGGCTCGAGAGGGGTTTCCTCAGGAGCCTCAGCAGTTGGGGCCGGGGCCGGGGCCGGGGCGGGGACGGGAGCGGGAGCGGCAGCGGCAGCCGGGACGGGTTGCTCATAAGTATGAGCAGCAAGGAGCATCACCCTCTCCTCCGGGGATTGCTCCTGAGTAGCGGCATTTTGCGCCACTGCCGCAGCCTCCGCAGCTAGTCTCTCTCGGCTCTCTCGAGCACTCGTCGTCTCCTCAGCCATGCGTTGCTTCTTCTGCGTACGCTTATCGGCCTTGCGGACTGCTGGGTCCCACTCTGGCTTCTGGCCTGGCTTGACATTGAGCCTTTCGGCTTGGAGAACATCATAGATTTCCAGAGCTTCCTTTCGGACATCCGAGAATTCCAAGAGGTGAGAGATGTCACCTTCGTTGTTCTGAGCCGCCAGCTGAACAATGGGATATGGGCTTTTCGCGTGGGGCGACATGAAGTCTTTGGCCAGGCTTTCTGGAAGGGACTTGTCAATGCGAATAAGCTCTAGGATGCGCTTCTCCTCAGCGGTGCGCTCATCTGGCTGCTCGACATTAGGCTCTGTCAAGTCGATGGCTGTAGCTGAGGCTTCAGGGTCAGAAGAGGTGGTGAGGTCAATAACAGCATTGGCAGTGGTGTCGCTCGGCTGCTGGGATTGACTGGTGGAAGGCATTGTCATGGGAAGAGTCAGGGGACCGGAAGCCGTTGATGATTTCTTCCAAGCCCAAGCACTCGGCCTAGGAGCATTGGCATTGGAGACATCGCAGTTGGGTTGTCTCTGAGCAGGTTGCTGAGGCAGAGTCGACTCAACCTGAGAGCTAGACAATTCGGACGCTGGGGGACTTGAAACCTTGTTCTTCTTCGATGCTCGTTTGGAGGCAGCATTAGGCTGCTGCTTGCGCTTGGAACCAGAAACTGCAGGCTGGGGAGCAGTATTCAGCGACGCTAGCTCAGTCCGCCGTTGGGCTTGCTTGAGCTCCTCTGGTGCTAAGATGCGGAATTGGCCATCGGAGCATGCATAAGAGATCACACATTCTCCATTGTAGTTGCGGGTTTCTTGGTGTCCTGTGAGAGTGAAGGTCTGTTCCGCTCTGGCCTTGCCTTTGCCATTGGGACGAGGCGCTTGTTGGGCGTCAGAAGTGCCAGCCTTCCCAGCGTCAGACGATAACTCGGTTGGTGAAGAAGCAGGAGTCAACGTCTTAACAAGCACATCATCTGGCACAGATGTGGATGAGGTGTCTGCCTGGGTCGAGTCGGGACAAAAGATGTGAGGGAAGCGTCCTTCGAAGTCGGCACGGACTTGGTTGGCAATGAAGGTAGGCTCCCGATTGTCACTAAATTGAGTATTTGCCTTCAACCACGCGTTGACTTGGTCAAGAAACTGCTGGGTGACTTGAACACCGGCATTTTTCATGTTGATTGTGCCAAAGAGAGTCTGGAATTTTGCCATCTCGACGCCCATTTTTGAATAAACACGAGCTCGAGTGATTTCAGCACCCATCTTGAAGGCAGCCAGAAGAGCATCGTTGATGATTTTTTGATGTTCAGAGGCGGGAGACGGAGTAGACTTGCAAGGAGGTAAACCAAGCACATCCTGTAGTCCCTGAAGCAGGTCATCCCCATTAGTGGCTCCGGGCATCGGGTTGCCTGAGCGAGGTGCCAACTTGGCCCTTGGGCGCCGAGTAGGCTGTGTCTGCTGTGCCTGTTGTGCCTGTTGTGCCTGTTGTGCCTGCTGTGCCTGCTGTGTCTGCCGTGTCTGCCGTGTCTGCCGTGTCTGCTGTGCCTGCTGTGTCTGATGTGTCTGCTGTGCCTGCATCGTCGGCTGAACTGTATTCATATTGAATGCTGGCTGGAAGTTGTTCAAAGGGGGAAAGGGCATTGGAGACTGAGGCATTGCAGGCATCTGAGGGAGAGTTGCCATACTAACACCCACCTGCGGCGTCATGGAAAAGTTAAAGGCCATGTTGTCTGTGGGGACAGAGCCAGCCATGGTCATGAATGGATCGAACTCGCCGAGAGTGTCGTTGGTCATATCTATTGACTGGACGCCTGTATCTTGGGGCTGCTGGAGACTTTGGCCTTGGGTCTGCTGGAAACCTTGATAATGGGTCTGCTGGAAGCCCAGATCTTGAGACAGCTGGGAACCCATGTTTTGAGTTTGCTGAAAGCCTGTGACTTGGCGCTGCGGGAGACCTTGGAAATAGGCCTGCATGCACGCCATGTCTTCGGGGCTTGCGTTGTATCCCATGGTCTGGTCCATGATGAAGAAAGAGATCTCACTCGGAGAAACACAGTGGGAAATTTTTAAAGAGAGAAGAAGTAGAAGTAGGCGTGAAGGGGTTTATTGACGGAGAAAAGGAGAAGAAGAAGAAGAGGAGGAGGAGGAAGAGGAAGAATGAAGTTGTCAAGGGGTAATAGAGTGGTGTATCAGGCACTGGAGACTAGAGTCTTGAATGCTTGATGGGGTGCAGAATGCAGAAGATGGTTGGTTACCTTCAAGATGCTAAGAGCATGAGACACTGAGCAGTGTGAAGAGTGTAGAACTTCTGATGGGTGAAAAAACAGAAAAGGTGAAAGGAAGGGGGGGACGGGGGAATTATATACCCAAGACTAAACTGAAATTCTCTGGCAGAGTTTTTGTAGATATGGTTAACCTCTGAGCCTTTCTGTGAACAGAAAGTGATTTCAAGCATGCTGAAGCTTCAGAATGCCTTGATTATGCTGCAAATTTTCGTGGGCAAACTGAATTGAAAGTGAAAACTTGACTGACAGCCGCCCACCAGCTGTTTGCCCACAGCAGCCCAGAGTTTGTTTCACAGAACCAGTGTTATCGTGCATCAGTATTGCATAATATGACCCATTTTGCACTGATACAGCGCTCTTTTAGCCTTTTGGGCAAAAAATCCCACGGCGTAGCGTGGAAGCTGCCGGTGTCAAGGACAGAAAAAGGGGGGGTTGAGGTTTTGTGGCAAGCGGAGACATCACCAACATGCAGTCACTCGAGTCTACGATATGCAGAATTTCCTGTACACGTAAAAGTATGTCTTTTATGTCACCTTCTTAGGAGAAATCCTATCTTGGCTGTTCTTCTGCCGTTCTGTGGTTGACTTGAGGGCTGCTCCTGAATCGAGCTTTACCCCTGAGTTGGACTGCCTCGAGATGTGCCCAATACACGAACTCTCGACTTGATAGACCAAATGGGCTGAGCTGTAGTTATTTTGGAACAGAATGAACATCGCGAATTTTGCGGATTGTGATGTCTTTGTCGCAGAATATATAGTTGCACGATTTTCTTCAATGCCCCGCGAAAGGTCTCTGGCATGGCTGACTGGGGGGAGGTTGATGTAGTTCAGTAAAGTTTACGCCATTATGCAGGGACTCCAACGTAAATACCCATATTGGCGTTGAAATCTCAGTTGAAAATTACTTTCTTCGCTATAACATTTTCTGGAGAGCCTCATTGGCCATACCGTTGCAGAATGTAATCCACCATCTTGCATCCATTGGATAATTTCACGTCAATTGCAGAATCTTCGACGTGCATTTGCATAATCTACTACTGAATCGTCCATCTCTATTATATCCACAGCAAAAACCTTTCAAAATACATGCTTTCGCACCAAAAACCCAATATCTTTCTCTGGCATTCCTTCCCCTTCGGACCCGGATGGCCAAACAACAATGTGTCTGTCGTCTTCTGCTAGTGCATTCTCAGGCAACCTCCTCCACCATCTTCCCAGAAGGTAGACTAGGCTTCCCACTGAAGACTTTGCCAATTGGCCCTTCCAGTATCTCACCCGGGACAGCAACCTGACTGCCATTCTTGTTGCTTACCCAGCGAATGAAGACAGGGTTAGGCTTGTATCGATCGCCGTCGGACATTTCCCCGGCCCCCGCGGCTTTGCGGTTGATCTTGGGCGCCTGTTTCTTGAGGAGCTTGTTGATAGTCTCCATCTATATGTCTAGTGTTAGCAATTATCTGAGTGAAGTCAGAGAAAGTAATCTCTTCATCACAGCATGCTCCAAATCTTACCTTGACTTCCTCATTGCGCTTTTCGCTCAGGTTCCGGCGTCTTCGAGCCATTTCCTGGCGGCGCATTGACAGCTCCTCCGCGGTAAAGACTTTCTTGACTTGAATTTCTGAGAGTTCAAATTGTGAGTGCCACTCAGCGGTGATCGGAGCGCGCCGATATCGTGCATTAGCTTCAACGTACCATCTGACAGCTTCATGTACTCTTGGGGAACATCCTCGAATCGAGCCCTTTGGCGCTTGGTCATCTTCGCAAGATCCGGGGTGTCACCTCGACTGCCCCCTTCTTCGTCACTGTCGAGATCCGAATCAACAACTGCAGCTCGTCGGCCCACTGTAGTTGTATCCTCCTCCTCCTCTTCTTCGTCATCATCAACCTCCTCATCACCCGCAACTTCAATCTCTTCACCTTCAGCATCTTCATCAGCCATTGTCTCATCCCCATACCCCATAGTCTCATCTCCGAGGTCGCTATCTGCGGGATCACTGAGTTCGTCGTCGTCGTCGTCGTCGTCATCCTCAACATCGTCATACCGATTGGGTTTTGACGCTACAGCCCTCACAGTTGGTTTCGATTTCGCGGATCGGGAGTCTTTCGTGGTGGCACGTGGCGCCATGTCAATGTCTCCTTCCGCATCTTTCCCCTCCGCATCGACATCTTCCCCCTCGGCGTCAACCTCCATCTCATCCTCGCCTTCGGCGTCCTCATCCCCTTCCTCCATTTCGTCGTCGTCATCAATCCTTGTATCTTCCTCCTCCTCCTCTTCTTCTTCCTCTTCGTCGTCTTCGTCGGGACTTGAATCTACCACATAGCTCTTCTTGGCACCGCGATTCCGTTTGCCATGAACAATTTCTCCACCCTCAAACGATTCAGAATAGCGACTTCCGCCGCGCGTAGCCTGACGAAGCTTGTTCGAGGGCACCTTGACTGTGACGCTAAGATGCGTGTCGTCGTCTGGAGACGAGGGTGGGTCGCGCAAGACCGTGGCGCCAGATGCACGTCCTGATCTGCGGGAGGACATAGCGGCTCGATCACTTTTGTCACTTGAGTCAGCCCATCTGGCATGGACAGAAATAACATCCTTTGCCTTGGCAGCAGCGGAGCGACGCGGGCGAGAAGCCATGACGTATGATGTTGTCCGCACTGGCGGATCACCGACTGTCCAAGGAATACGAGGGTGTCGTATAGTTTAGATGTATGAATGGTGAAGTGCTGTTTTTGGGATGAGGGGTTTAAAAGAGGTAGAAGGGGAGAAGAGGCAAGGTCATGGATTCAGGGACTGCTCGTCAAGCTGGGGAAGCCGCGGACTGCCCTTGTGCAATTCCTGGCATGTAAGGTGTAAGATCTTAGGTGCCGGTCGGTCCCCAAACAGAGAGAGCCTGGTAATATACGATATGTTGCACACACAACGCAGCTATCCCCTGCGTTATCCAACGTCGTGCGCCGACTGCCGTCCAATGTCCAATGTCCAATGGCCGACGGGGGCGGTGATGCAAGTTCTCGATGCGCCAAGGCCCAATGATGCAGACGCCTCTGGCAATGTCTCCCTCGCTTGAGAGAGACCACACGCGGTTCGTCGGTCCGGTGATTGGTTTCCGAGGCTGCTCCTCCCAACTCGCGTTTGGACGATTGAGTGATGCAGCGCAGCGCAGCAAGCGATAGACGGTATGATCAAAGGCAAAATCACCAATCAAGCATACGCAGAGACAAGAGAAGAGGCGGGCTATGGCGTGCAATGAAACGCGGTTGAGGAACAAAGATGGAGGAGGTCGGAAGTGACCGGATAAAGAGGAGCTGCACACGTATCGGCTTACCTTGTCTGTCTATCAATTGAAACGGGTGTTGGGCTCAAGCCACTCACGATGCGCGTGTCGGCGTCGGCGGCTGCGCTTGAATGGAGATGCTAGGATCTGCTCTGCTCCTTTTCCTTTTTGCCCTGTTGTTCCTGTTGCCTCTGCTGCAGCCTCGAGGATCAGCGGTGGCGATTCTTTTTTGGCGAATGGATGCTATGTATTTTAATGCACCCAAGCCTGGCCAGCCAGCACAGTCGATAATACTCGTGGTCTTGACGCTGTCAGTGCTACGGGGGGGGGGGGGGTAG